>JBBPLY010000155.1:0-35635 GCA_038090035.1 Xerocomus nothofagi | reverse complement strand
CGGCCCACATCACGGTATCATCTACCGAAGAGCAGGTCGGTACCCTAGAATTCCTCTCCATGTCACTATCAAACATCTTGCCCCAGAACTCAAAGAGTTGATTGCGATGCATTCATCGATATCCGCCCACGGTGGAGACTTGAAGACGGATACCGTCACCATCATCGGAGCTACCCTTGACTTGCAAGAAAAGGTCGTAAAACAGGTAATGTCATCGTTCGTCTCCCATCCGTATGGCATCCTGAAGTGCGCTACGAATAGGCCATGACGCCCATCGACGATGTCTTCATGCTCTCCGTCGACTCGAGCCTGGACTATGACACGATGAGGAAAATATGTTTGACCGGTCACAGTCGTGTACCCGTGTACGAAGAGGTAGAAGTTGCTGTTGACTCTTCTGGTCGTCTAGAAAAGGCCAAGAAAATTATCGGCATCCTTCTCGTCAAACATGTACGTTATCGTTTCGCCCATCGACAGCTCGCTTAACGTTAGTACCAGTGCGTCATGCTCGACCCCAAAGGTAAACCACATGTCTCTGCCCGCTTATCCACGCATTTCTGATAACTGTCCAGATGCGGTCCCGTTGCGCAAGCTGCCTCTAAACAAGGTTCCCTTCGTTCCAAATAACGAATCTCTACTCGGCATCTTGGACCGATTCCAAGAAGGACGTTCCCACATGGCCATCGTCTCTCGTTTCAGCGTCGAGAAAGCTGCCTCTGTCAAGAAGGTTGCGAAGCGCACTCTCACCCAGCGTCTCCGTCATAGCGTTGGCATTAGTGACTCCAGCGACTCTAGTGAATCCGGCGATGAAAGAGAATCTGAAACCAAGCCCGAGGCGAACGCGACAGATCACAAGAAGCGTTTCAAAGGCGTCTCATGGGTTGATGACTCTGAGGAGGCGTCGACGATCCAGGATGATGCTACAACAGGGCCGAACAATGCGGAGAAGCAGGTTCCAGGAACATCTATTGTCATGAAGAATGGTGTCAGATCCAAGCGGCGCAGTCAGCGCCGAAAGCCAGACCTTGAGGCGGGGCCGGTCGAAAGCGTGGAAACGGGTGATGACATCAAAGATAAGCGGAAGATAAGTTTATCAAGGACCGGCACTGGATTCGAACAAAATATGCCTGCTGACGCTCTTTTAACCAAGAAAGACGCCAAGGACTTCCTGCAGGGTATCGACCCAGCGGTTATGCCACTCGGTATCATTACTCTCGAGGATGTGCTTGAAGGTCGCGTATGATTTGTCCGTTCGCATATATTCACTCTGATATCAATCCTTTAGAGCTGATTGGTGAAGAAATATATGATGAATTCGACTTCGAAGCTGCAAACGGCACTATATCGTCCTTCGTTCCATCTGAGCATAATCCTACTAACGGAATTGAAACATTCCCTGATGTCGCACCTCAGACTAACGACGTCTTCTCAAGTCCTATAACCCGCCCATCCAATACCCGTGGCCTAGGCTTTCTTCATTCGAAGAGCGCTCCTCCAAGTCCTCGCAGCCGCGGCAGAACTCTACCCGTATTTCCTACGCTCAGCCAGACAGCTCAACCGAACACGCCCATAGTGCCCAGCTCCGCTAGTCCCAATCTGCCGGCGACTACCACCAACGAACCCAACGCCAAAGGGGAAGTGTCCAAAGAATCCGGCATCGTCTCCATACCTGACCCCAACACACTTCGGTCTACGCCTCTGAAGAAGCGCCCCATCAGTACTTCCGGCACCCTGCCGCCGCCCATTAGTTCCATGAGTCCCGCATCGCGGTCTGCCTCTCCGGCACCCTCCCTTGAAGCTATTCTGTTAGATAGGAAGCGTCGTTTAGCTGCCGCGGCTGCTGCTGGCAAAGATGCAGTCCCTGTTATCGCACCCTCAATTTCGGCCCCGAGCGGAGCACCGGTCATGTCCCCCAAAGGCTTGAGTAAATTCAAGAGCAGTCCCCTCGGCGGCGGCAAACGAACCGGCGTCATCATAGCGGAAAAGGTCAAGCGAAACACCGAGGACCAGGCAGAGGATGTTCACATACCTAACGAGATGGACAAGGCCGGTCCGGACAAGAAAGAGGACGACTCTGGCTACTTATAACATTGACTAACCACGGAAGCCGGAACTATTGCAGATCTCAAGTCATGACATGGTTTCTCACCACGATACCTACATGACTCTTTGGTTTCATACTATGTTTCCCTTTGCGTAGGCTCGCTTTCGAGCCTCGTTCTCATCTTCATATGCATGATTGTGGTGGCGTTGAGCCGCACTATACCTTATCTACTGCTCATCTTTAGGATCGGATATCATGTGTTTCGTGTTTACAAACTATCGACTACTGCGTTTCCAAAAGTGTCCCATGGTGAAGCCATCGAGTAAAAGTAAAGTTCGATAAAGACCATGATGATCGTCGATTCATCCATCATCGCGGGTGAAATAATCAAGTCAACTCTTCTGGGTACCACCTAAATGATCATCCCCTCAACCCCGTGCTGCGCAGCCCCTCGCTGAGCCTCGCTTCCATACCAGAACCCTTCCTCACACCCTCCTTCATCTCCAGACCCACACTTCTCAAACCGTCCAAGACCACACGGTACAACGTCTCCTCGGTAGGACCCAACACGCCCCTCCCCGCAACCTTGCCATCCAACACGGCCAGCGTCGCAAACGCCACCGGGAGACCGACACACCTCGACATGGCAGACGCGTTCGCGTCACCGTACGTCACCAGTTCGGACGTATACGCCTCCGTCTCCCCCTCCAAACCTGAAGCTAGATCGTCGCTCGGGAACGCGCCAGACGCATGCGATATTGGCCGAGCGACGATCTCGTGCGAGAGGACGACGAGGTCTCGTTCGCCCGTTTCGTACCTGAGCTTGTGCGCGAGCACGAACGTGAGGAGGTCGATCGGCGCGACGGGCTTGGTAGGGAGGGGCGGCAAGTCCGTCGTCGTCGTCGTCGTCGTCCTTGACATCGCGCGCTGCGAGGAGGGGAAAGGGGCGAGCCCGAACCACTGTAACGCTTCCAGCGTGCGTTCGCGGCGCTCTCGATCCGGAACGACGGTCGAGAGCGCAGAGACGAGGGAACGCAGGTCCGCTGGGACGTTCTCCCCCGTCTTTTTTCCTAGCGCGAGTCGAGCGAGGTCGGACCACGACGCGGGGGAGACGTGAGAAGACGGGTCGGCGTCCAATAGACCCATGGATTTGAACGCGTGTGCGAGGTCAGCGAATCCGGGGTATCTGTGTCGACACGCACGGTGAGACGTTGGACCGTCGATCGAGCGCACGCAAACGCACCTCAGAGTACCTCGCAAGACCGTACGTAGGTCATCGAGTTTGCCGAGTCCGTACGTGTCGGCGTACGGGAGACTGTTCCTGTTGGCAATCCCCTCCAACTTCAACACATTGGATATAGGGACGTCGGGGAAGTAATGTTTCAATACGTTCTCTCCCGGGATCTCCGTGACCTATCCAATCCAAGTCAGACGGAAGTCGGACGTCCGATGGTTGCGCGCACCTCCCCATTGAGCTTAAACCTAGCGCCGTTCAGAGCGGCATTGAGCACCCCCCTTGGGCTCCAGCTAAACTTGTACCCCAGTGGGACGTCCGACACCTCTGGAGCGGGGAGGCCACCACAGAATGAAGTAAACGATATGACGCGCTTGTTCTCTCTTTTTAGCTGCCTGAGCAGTGAGAGCGCCGAACAGTGATCGATACCAGGGTCCAGGCCAATCTCGTTCAACAACACGACGTCGGCAGATTCCGCACTAAGGGATAGAGGCTTCAGTAGGCGCTGGATGCAATTATGAATGGTAACGTACCGGTCATGCAAGGCACGCATGGCAGGCGATATGTACGACGCTGTAACCATGTGCTTACCATGCCGGATGCATAACTCGGCGATGGATGGATGGATCGGCACAGGTAGAAGACTAGATTCCACACGGTTATCTAGGCGCTCCGAAGATAGCGTCAACTTTGACCCACCTGATGACAACATCGGCGCCTTCGATGAGCCGCGAGACCTTCTCTCCGTCCTCGGCGTTCAGCAAACATGCACTGGCATTAGAGAGGCCACGGATCAAACCCTCGGCTTCTGTGCGCGCGTTGCTCGCTAGTAGCCAAACCATATAGGGTGCAAAAATAATGTACACGATATTCCAATAAGTCCGCGGTGGTAGGATACGGATACAGATGAACTACTGACCGATGACTAACTCCACGTCCGAACGTTTGCAGAGTTCCTGTACTGCAGGTCCGGCAACCATCCCGCTCCCAAGCATGAGGACTTTCTTTTTCCTCGCAGAACTCTCCGGCTTGGCCGTAGACCGTCGCCACCGATCAAGGGGTTCTTTCAACCGGGTATGAATTCCCTGGAGTTGACCCTCTTTCGCGACGGTGGCCACCTTTAAAGCTTCGGAGTACTCATGCTCCACAGGTTCATCTCGGTACTCTCGAATCACAGACTTCAAGTATGGCATTAATACGCGACAGAAATGCTCAGATGCATCCAATGGTATGCTGGACGGGAGGATATCCACAGACATGATTTGCACGCTCGGTAGATGAGCCGGAAGTGTTGGAGGGCGGTGCTTGAAGAAGGGTTTCGAGATCGTGGATGCACGCGACATGAATTCGAGACCACCCTGTGGAAGATGAACGAATGACTCGTGGGAGATGTGCGATAAACCACTCACTTCGAGATCACAGGTGATGTCGCCGATGATCCCAAACCTCGCACGACCGATTTCCGCGGCACGAGCAAGTGCTGTTGTCAAAGCGTCATTCGTCATGAGACGAGGGAACCCCGGAAGCCAGCCAACTCCATTAAGGAAGAGGGTAAGATAAGGAGCGACCTATATGCAAATTCGGATTCAGATCAGTCTGGACAAGTAGACATTCTCTATACCTTGGTGGCGAAATCAGACTGGTAGACGGAAGGGTTTTCGTAATAATGCGCTCTGTCGTACTGGCCGCCGTCGGTTCGAGAGAGGTAATCGGCGGGGGAAGCATGGACTAGGTATATCTGGATGACTCATCAACAAGGTTTCATTGATATGAATATGAAAACCGGGTACCTTGTGCAAGTCGGTATCTGAGTGGCAAGTCATCGATTAGACATTCAAGAATGATTAGATAACGGTGCCGTACCTGGATCGTTCACAAGAGCAGGGAGATCTTGCACTTTGACCCGGACGATCGGAAGTTCGCTCAAGATAGAGAGCACGCCTTGTGAGACATTTCCATTCCTGAATGGGTTCTAGAGGGAGTGGAAAGTGATGGGTGACAGTCCACTTACCCTGTCAAACCAATGACGAAGGGTCCAAGGGACTTGGGAGTCCCATCCCTGAGGATTTCGTCACCGATGGCTTTCAGAGCCGTTCGCAATGTCGGCAAACCGACATGGGTGTGAGGTCGAGGAGTGTGCTATAGTTGGGAGATGAAGATGCTGTCAAAGTTCAGACATGATTGTACTCACAAGAAATGGCGAAGCAACTCCGAGTTCGAGATGGGCGTGAGCTAATGCGGAGAGGGACTCGAGAGCACCGGCAACTAGGAAACGAATGAGAACAAACTAACTAGTGTATATTCAGTAATTCCCACCTCCGGCGAACCATCCAAAGGCAACCGTTCTCTTTCCATCGGGTCCCGTGAGAAGTTCATAGTCTATTAGTCTCGACGGAAGGTCGCGCCGAGGATTCTGGCTCAAGAATCGGGATAGCAGTTCCATGTTGTAAGGCTGCCCCTTGGTAGTATGAGAGAACATAAGGTGAGTGCGAGGTGTCGGCGAACCGATGCTTGATGTGCATGAGACCGGGGAAGTTATCAGTTCATCGAGTGGTGGTTCTTTGATGCCGAGTACGATGTGTGCGGGGTCGAGACTGGGATGGATTCTTGCGCCAGCCTGCAATGAAACGCTTTAGTTCAACTCACCGAGGTCTGGCTGTTCGACCGACACAGACCTTGACGAACTGATGTACCGGAAAGACCCTTCGGTCGCAATCCTGGATGAGGACGTCTACATTGTTCTCGTGGACCAATGACTCGACGGCGTCGGGTGTCAATGGGCATCGTCGCTCCCAAATTCTGGTTGGGTTCTCGCGACGAATGCCGATAGTAAGCTTGGAGGACGAAGGAGCGACGGAGGCGCGTCGTACGTGCACGGCGTGTTTAAGCATCCTACAAAAGTTACCATCCGCTAGACTTGGGGAAGCGAAGGTCCGGCTATATACGCTCGCCTATCCGTGATCCGCCCGAGACCACGGCGACTGGTCCGTCGACATCAAGTTTGGAAATCCGACAACAAAATAATACGCCGAAGGGGAGTCGAACCCCTGCCGCTTGCTTGGAAGGCAAGCATGATAACCGCTTCACCATCGGCGTTTACGACGTCTGTCAGTCGCCTTCTACTCCTGTCGTTCACCCGCATCAACTCCTGCTGATCGAGCGTCCATCTTCAACTTCCCTACGATGACGGCAGACGTAGATTTGAATGGAAAGTATCCGGGTGCGTCCTCACGTCCACCGACGCTGTTCTCCACGTTCACCGTTTCCCCTCTGGGATCTAGCAAAGGATCATGTCGCTAGGACGTTTGACGCGCTCGTCGAGTCTCTTTCTGCAGAGGACAAGGCCAAGGTACTGTCCTCCTTTGAATCGGCGTGTAATGCGAAATGGCTTACCACCATGTCTTTCTGATGCATCAAGCCCCACGCGATCCTGCTCGCAGGAGGCACTACTCCCTATCGGAACGACACAGATCGTGAACTCCCTTTCCGTCAAGAATCCAACTTTTTCTACCTCACCAGCTGCAACGTTCCCGGATCATACTTCTTGGCACTGTATGACCCCACTCCCTCTACTCTCGCACAGAATCAGGGGTTGGTCCACACGCTCAAAACTACTTTGTACATCTTTGAGCCCACAGTAGTGGATCTGTTGTGGTCCCCCGCTCCCCCCACTCTTCAGGAGGCGCGCGATATGTATGTAGTAGACGAAATCGAACATCCTCCTAAGCTCGTAACTGCCATCTCGCAACTTTCGCAGGGGACGATCATCCATATCCTTCCTGAAACGGACCAATTCCCCAACATCTCTGCCGGCGAAGTGGACGGTCTGAAAGCGGCCCTGCAATCGGTACCAACAAAGACGACCGAATATCTACTTCCGGCGCTCCACAGAACTCGACTCATCAAGGATTCGTACGAGATTGCCATGATCCGCAAAGCTAATGACATCAGCTCACGCGCACACGAAGTCATCATGCGTGTCCTTGGATTGGCCGTCGCAGGGAAGATCAAGAAGCAGTCTTCGCAAACACTGATTCTGCCTGGAGATTGGTTAATCGAGAAGGAAGCAGAAGCAGAGGCGATATTTGTAGCTTCGTGCAGACGAGAAGGGTCAGCTATCTCGATCTACTCGGCCTCGTCGAGATGAATCTCATGGTCGGCTATATAGTGCTGCACACCAAGCTTATCTGCCTATCGTGGCAGCATCCACGCGTGCATCGACGCTGCATTATTGCTGCAATGACCGTGCCTTTGCATGGGGTCCGGTGAACCACCGAGACACTGCTAACACGGGGATCCTTTCACATGCGCATATCCACGGCGACTGTAATGAAGAGGGAAATGAATTCTTACCTCAGGTCTTGTTGATCGACGCCGGGTGTGAATGGGATTGTTATAGCTCAGACAGTGAGTGTCTGTTGCATCAGATCTTACCTGTATTGGACCTCGGGCACAGTCACGCGTACAATGCCAGTTGGCAATGGTGGGAAGTTCACGGAGGAAGCTAAGAAGGTGTACGAGCTCGTACTGAAGATGCAGTCCGTAAGTTGATCAATTCCTCGTTTCACACCCGGACATACCAACCACGGTTATATGTAGGAGTCTTTCAAGCTCGCTGCTCCTGGAATCCATTGGGACGACGTACACTTATTATGTCATCGCGTACTTGTGGATGGTCTCTTAGATATGGGCATATTCAAGGACCCTGTTGGAGGTCTGTCTTTCTCTCCCCATGCTGCCTTTACCCGCTTTGTTTATCTTCCACTGTTTCTCGTTCAGATCTTAATGTCCGTATGAACGGCACGACACACTCAACCAAGTCTCGAGAGGCACTCTCCCAGGAAATCCTACTTACGGGTCTCAGTGCCGCTTTCTTTCCACATGGCTTAGGCCACTCCATGGGGATGGACGTGCATGACGTACCAAGCGCAAGTCGACCGGCTGGAAGCGGTAAATACTTCGTTGAGGGAGGCGATGCGGTGAGCGGGGTAGCTGGCGGGCACAAGGACTTTTACAAGAACCTGAGACTGAGATTGGAGTTGCAGGCAGGGATGGTGGTAGTAAGTCGACATCGTCTGCATCGCCGCACTCTCCCTCATCAACTACTCTATGAAAATCAGACCATTGAGCCAGGCGTATATTTCCATCCCGCCCTTCTGACATCCTATGGTGTCCACGCCTCGCCTTATATCAACACCGACGTTCTCGCTCGTTACGAAGGCATGGGAGGGGTGCGGATTGAGGATGATGTCTTGATCACAGAGACCGGCTGCGAGAATCTAACGAAAGTTCAAAGTGGAGTCGAGTGGGTTGAAAGTGTCTGCGCTGGTGTGGGCCTATGAGATATGGCCGAGCAGACTTTCGGTTTATTGTTGTGGGGACATCGATATATTGTATACCAATGCATTGGAAAGCTATCATGATTGTACTGGATTGGCGGGATCAGCGTTGATCACGGCACGATCTGACGCCAGAATTGCGCTCGCATGTACTCGTATGAAGATTCGGGTCATCAATCAGCGGAGTGATTAGATGCCATGCCCCCCTTCAGCCAACCATACTCCGCTTTCTGCCGCGGAGACGGACTGAAGGTAGTGTTTCAGTACTTGTCAGTTTAGTACACAGTTGCTGATCTTACCCTCATCAAGTCTCTTTTTTATTTGACTCCAGTCTTTCCCAAGGCGCTGCGCGTAAGCCGCGAGAACAGACGCAAATAGGGGCTCAGATTCGGGATGTGTTGATGCAAAGGCGCGTTCCAAAACATAGAGGTCCACCGCTTTGTCTTCCACGAGGGAAGAGTGATAAGCCAGTCCGAAGTCGATCAATACCTGAAGGACGCGTTCGAAGATATAATGACATCAACTTCCTAAACGTACCAGATCGTTGTTGCTTGCCCGAATCATCATATTTGACGTGGTCAAATCTCCATGAATGATATCAATAAGATGCAGCTTGGCGATCTCCACGCCAATCTTTTCTAGGAGCGTTTCTGAGAATAGATTATAAGCATCAAACGAAGACATGGCTCTGCAACACCACAAACCCATGGAAATCTCATTTACACAGCCCCACTTTGCTGCTCGATCCGCTACACTTTCCTGGGGTTCTTCATAGTCTGATTCCTCCCCGATATCTTCCTCGTTGTGGAACAGGAGTCGATGACGTAGCTCGTCGGTTCCTGCAGGAATCAGATGTCGTACGGGAGGGCCTTCTATGAATTCTAATCCCAGACAGCCTTCGGCTACGTCTACTAGCCTAATACCGGGTACGTTCACGCCGGCGCTATTGGAGTAATTCGGTTTCATTCCACAACCGAGCAATATCGAGCCTACCGCAAGCATCGCATTAAAGTTCGAGCTTCCCCGATCAAACGCTGGCGTGTCAACATCTTGTCCAACGTTGCATGTCGGTATTTTTTGGGGAACCGATGCTTGAAGAGAATATCAGCCATGACCGGGGTTGACGGACAACCAGCATTGATATCAGCTTCGAGAGGACCCCAGTCATCATGCGAAGATCGAAACCTGATGTAGGTCTTGTACACCCTCTGAAAGAGCGGTAAACATGGGTGACCTATGAGCGTGGATATCTCCGACAGAGGGAATGATAGAACTTGCAGCCTCGGCACCCTGTGACACCCATTTTGACATATCCAGTAAACGTTGCGCAGGAATCCATAGTACAGAGGGGTCGAACACCATCTCTTGTTGGAGGTCAAGATGGTAGGAGCTGAAGCTGAAGCTCAAAGATTAGATCAACTGCTGTTCGACTTCTAAAACGGGTAATGCTAATTTTTGTTTACCCACCTTCAAGTTGCACAGTACTTCTGGTACTATCGAGCAACCTTGATCATGTACTGTTCAGCTTTTGGCCCCTATGGATTTCTCGGTCTTACTAGTACATCATGATACATCGTGTAATAGCTCAAGTCTTTTCACCCCAAAATTGCAACTTTTTCTGACGGGACTCAGAGTTGCCGACTTCTTCAAGTTGGATACTCAACACCAGCTATGTGGTACTACAGCGATACACGTTGAAGGTGAGCGATATATTATGATTGATTGATCCGATCAGTTTTCGTCGGACTACATACTGTGCTGCCAGCAGATATTGAGATCTGCAGGCATCGGCTTTATGGTCTACCTGCACTGGTCGGCGCAGATCAGCAACCTGCTAGTGGCACCAACGGTTTTCGCTGGCAATCGATGGTAGTCTGCCAGTGGTACCCGGTGGTGGCCGGTGCCGCCCAATCCACGGATAGGCCTTGGCGTGGCTGATTCCATACTCATTTTGGTGGTTGTGCGCCTCCGCCTCGCCTGATGGGCCCCGGTCAAATGGTCGTCCTCTGGATGTAATTCATAATCCATATTAAATACTCAAGGCACATTATAGCGACCGGAAAATAGAAGTCGGAGGTGTTTTACCTCCGACGTCAGTTGCCAAAGTGGTGCACTGCCCTTGTAAACTAAACCGCGTTTATGCTTCAATTTTTCCCGTGGGTCTCTCGAAGCGAAGCAACTTGCATTACAGAGATATACTTGGATGGCGGGGGTCGGTGATTGCCAGCTTCCGTCCCTACCACTGCATACTACTAATGAGGGGTTGTGTCAAGGATGCGAGATCATCTCGCGCACACCCGGACCTGCCAACGCTCAAGCGCTCGCCGTGTTTTACAACGGGGTTGTGAAGGCTCATCGCCACCGTCACTAAAGGAGGAAACGAGTCAGTCGCATCCTCAAGTGACCACCGCCCAGAGCTCCAATAACCCTGACAGGTGATTCGCCCCGCGATCTTCTTTGCGGTGTTTGGTCCGCTGGGAACGTTTTCTGACGAAGAAGGTCTACGATATCCAAAGTAAGTCCTACGTCTTTATTCCACCCTTATCTTGAATAAGTGCCGGTTCCACGACCCCTTCTCAACTGCTGCCTCGGTTGTTGTCTTGAAACACGCCCAGGCTGCAGGAATCGGGCGTTAGAAACTACATTATCCACTATCTCCGGATTGACGTCAGCTCGTTATCGTTTTCACACCTTTTTTTTTTTCTAGAAAAACCCTTAATTATACTAGTATTGGGCCAAGTCCCACATTACGAAGTATGCTTAGACATTCGCAGTTCTCTTTCCAAGAACCTTTTGGGCACACAGACTATAAAGATGAGGGACCATGGTGGACCCCACCCCAGTATCCTTACCGACCCGTCCAGCACCCCTTCATCATGCCTCCGCCTGAAGTGTCGCATGCCGTAACCTTGGGACAGCCGTTCACATTCCCGTTCAGCGGAAAAATCGCGAAAAATAAGATCATGAAGAGTGCGATGTCCGAACGCCTCTCGACGTTTTCACCTTATGATCCAACGGAGCGTGGCCAACCCACCGAGGAGCTTGTCCGACTTTACGAAACTTGGGCAATGGGAGATATAGGTACGACAAATACCGTCAGCGACACTCACAATCCCTGAGTCGCGTTCGCAGGGATAATAGTCACCGGTAATATTCAGATAAAGAAGGATCATCTAGAGGCTTCAGGTATCCCCCCTTTTTTTCTACTCGATATCGTCCTTTGATCCTTTTGACATTATCGTAGGAAACGCAATTATTGACCGGGATTTGCCTCGAGATTACCTCGGGGACTTCAAGAAAGTAGCAACGGCTGCCAAATCCTACGGGAGCCTCGTTCTTGGGCAACTGAGTCATCCAGGTCGACAAGTTTCTATCACAATACAACCATATCCAGAGTCATCGTCCGATATAGAGCATCCATCTGCTTTCGGCGTGCTGTTCGCAAGACCAACACCCCTGACCAAGGATGGGATCAGGGATATCATCAAGCGATTCGCATACGCGGCGTCGTTCTTACAAAAAGCCGGATTCGATGGCGTTCAGGTGAATCCCTTTCCCTCCCTGCTCGAGGATGCACTGATCGCCTGGAAGCTTCACGCTGCGCACGGCTACCTCATCCACCAATTTCTGTCTCGAAGGAGCAACAACAGAACGGACGAGTACGGTGGCAGTCTCGAAAATCGCATGCGGTTATTACTCGAGATCGTCACCGAAATTAAACGGGTGGTGAATGATCCGACATTCTTGATATCTGTCAAAATCAACTGTGAGGATTCTATACTCAACGGGATCGACGGAGAGGAGTCGATCATGACGGCGAAAATGCTGGAGGTTGCCGCCGTAGACTTGATCGAGATCAGTGGAAGGACCTACGAGCAAGCACAGCAGCAGAAAGTGAGCCTTGTCTCGTTCATGCGCAAAAATAAAATAAAAATAACCGCCAATGTCACGCGTGCTCGCCACCAGACTCTTTTTTCTGCTGCACGGGAAGCATGCTTTATCGATTTTGCGGATGGACTCAGACCACACCTAACGCGGTCAAAGATTGCTGTGACGGGAGGTTTCAGGACGGCATGCGCCATGGCGGAAGCAATAAATTCGGGCTCCACGGACGGTGGGTTCGATGAATTCTCGTCCTGCTCAGTCGCTGACGTTTGCAAATGAATAGTCATTGGAATTGCACGGCCCTTGGCTGCAGAGCCCTTCCTGGTGAAGGATATACTGCGGGGGACCAAGCTAGGAGCTAAATCAGACAAGTTCCCCCCTATCCAGTTGTTGCTGGTTAGTCGCTCGGTTATGCGCTGGTTGTCGGTGACGGCTGAAACCCACGTAGCTTGCTGCGTCAGCGTCCCAAATTGCTGAGATTGGGAATGGCGACGACATCACTGACTTTGATAGCGCATTCAATGTATCAAGATTTATCGCCAAAATGCTGAAGGAACTACCTGGATCTATGTCCGAGCTGCTTTCAGCTCACCATTCTGATAGGCTATTTAACTCATTCATTCCCATTTCCACCTGAACTCTCTCGGACGAAGCTGTCTTACCCACTGCATATTCTGGTGTACATCTTGTAGAATACCCTAATACCCTTCCTCTGGACCGGGGCAGAGCGCCATCATATTGAAGTTGATGCTCTTTGCCTGCGATAGGTAAAATTCCCTGACATATTTCGCCGTGTCCTATATGTCGAGTAAAATCTGACTTTTCTGAGATCTGCGAAGCCGCGGCCATACCTTTAGGAGATCGGTACATTCCCCCCTGTCAATCGGTCCAATCCTACCCCCGTCCAATTCGATCAATCGCCACCGCTGCGCTGAATCTGCGGTTGGCTGCACATCTGTTGCCTTGACAAAGCAGGTGAAGTGCAAATTGGTGTCAAGGTCTTGGGGCACGGCGGTTTGACCGGAGGACGCTGCGGACTCGTGTATCTTTTCGAACAACGGTGTCGTTTCCAGCAATTTTGCACGTTCCTCCGGAGTCTTGTCTAGGTATCACTCAGCCTATAACATGAGCGTGGAGCGAGTGAGGCAGTATACCCTTGCATTCTTCGATGAATTTAGCGAGGGGACTCTCAGGAGTGAACGACACGTCCGTCTACGCGATCTCTAAGCATGAAGGGCGGAAGGGCAGAAACGCTGTGACACTGACGTTTGCTAAACTGTGGATCAAACCCATCGTTCCGCAGGCGTTTTGAATCTTCCGATCCCCGGTCGTCAGCTACGATTCGCAGACAGGATGAAACGCGTCACCGTTTGCTTCATCCAGAACACGCTTGGATCTATGGATTGTTGTCCGCTAGCTTTGATCTTGGAGTCCTCCTCTTTTCGTTTGGCAGCGATGATGCCAGCGCAAGGAAAGAGGAGTGCGACCGCTTTCACCCCTGAGGGTATGATAGCGAGGAGCTAGGAAATGATGTCTGCAAGGACGGCGCTAACGTGAGATGCTGCACACCTCATCGTCCAAACCAAAGATGTCTTGGAAGTGAGCCTGATCTTTTGGTAAACCAGCCGCGTATGCCCACTGCGAGACGTATAGGGTGATGATGAACGACAGATCCAAGTTGTCGACGTACGGAGTTGAAAACCTGAAGGTCCCGCCGTGAATAAGGAGATCACTGGTAGCATGACGAAAAGTCTACCTCTGGGTTGCTCTCGAGAGGTACCCAACGCGAAGGTGCCATGGTTGAGACGTTCGGTCTTTAAGAAAAGTCGCCGGCAAGTACGACGTAAGCACTCCACGGTCGCATTTGGCAAATTTGTATTCATACGAACCACTAACCCGAGACGCGGCACACCTCGCAATGAGCTTGAAGAAAAGGTGAGCGTTCCGGTCGAGGCGTAGCTGGGCCGCTGAATCGTTCTCGGACAGCAAAATCGACCTTTTGGTTCGCGTACGCTACTCGAATCCAATCCCACCACCACCATGCCCCCCAAAATTGCTCGACATTCCTACGAATCCGATGCGCTATGCGCGTCCGGACTTTCTGAACGCCATCGCAAACGATACGCCGTTACCCATGATCGTAGACGCAGAGTGTGGGATGCCATTGGACCTTGGACGCTGGGAGTGCTTGTGGGACGACGATGTGGATGACTCTGGTTCGTCTAACACCCTTACGCGCATACCACCGCACTCATGCACTCTCCAGCGCTGAATCCGGACCCAGAGAACCTTCCCTCGCTAGACCCAAAAGATCGCTTTCTCCTCGGTGATCCATCAACAAATTCTGCTCCGTATACGAACGGCGCAGTTCCACCGTCAAGCTCCAACGCATCCACACCTCTACCGGCACATGTACCATGGTTACGGAAGACCGAATATCTCAGCAGAGAGGGCGTGCAACGTACCTCATCCATCCAAGAAATGTACAGACCGTCGATGTCATGCGTGTCTAGTTCGTTTGCTCACTCATTTTGTGATAGAAAACCGCTCCCGCAGCATATCGACGTCTCTCGCTCTGCCCAGCTGCGAGACATAGAGGCATCGTTTACTGCATGCAACGACCCCTCTCAATTCGATCTTTCAACTCTCCATCATCCGAACAAGCAGGGTGTTACGGCTGTCGAATCGTTTGAGATATTTCCAGACGCTGATGTCTGGGCCAACGCATATGATTTGTTCAGGTTCAGCGAACGACCTGGAGAAAAGCCGATTGACGTCAGTCGTCGTCGTTCCCCATCTTACTGTGTTGATTCGTTTCACAGGTGGACGATCCCCGACTGGATTGTGCTATTTTGCGACCAATGGAGTCTGATGGTGATCACTTTTTGGCCTACTATCTGACCAAAGACGACGAGTCTGCCCTGGAGCTCAAGGAACGACGCAGAGACGGTACACCCCCAATGCTAGAGGAGGAACCCAAGGTATGTATATTGTCTCGCTCGACGCGATCGTTGACGTCCACTCGAACGGAACAGACGACCACGTACCAATTCTTGCGTGACTATGAGACCGTCAAGATCGAGCAAGAAGTGCCCAACGAATTCCTGATGGTGATTGACGATGGAAACACGCAACCGAACGTGTCTGGTAGTGGAGAGGAGCGTGTCAAGGGTGCATATTACAAGAACATCGAACGGAAGATGACACTCAAGAAGCGACGCACGAACGTGAGTGGGTACCGCGATCTTGCGTTTCAGAGGTTTGACAGGTTCATTGCAGGCCTATGTGGACAAGTGGCAGGTGGTACACATCTCGCACGTGGCGATGAGCAAGGAAGAACTGGACGAGCGAGAAGAATTGCTTGCAGAAGTCACGGACCCCACGTTCTTGCTTAGCAGAGATGACGTAGATGCGGACGGTGAGATTGACATTGATGCGTTAGGACATCAGACATCGGGGGTAATTAGCGAAAGGGAAGATGTCATGGCTGAGATATTCTGACATGTAGTCCGGTCAAGTCGACGGTCTTGTGTGAACGAGGTCGGATTCAGGGCGGTAATTATGCTGATGGAGATATGCCACGTCGTATGGCAGATCACAAGCGCTCGGCCCGAGCTCGGTAGTGGACACATGCCGCCCAATTTGCAGTGTGGGAAATCCGTGGGGATAGAGGGTGCGCGTGCGGTGATTAGTAAGAGTCACCAGACCGTTGGTACCTCATTTTGGGGGTCTGCGGTGTCGGGGGGTTCATCCGGCCGCAGTCGGCTGGTTCCGTGGTTCCGCATGCTCAATCTCCGCTTGTGCTCGAGATCGATTAGGGTAGCGCTTTCACAGGCAGAAATTCACCCGTCTAATTCTCGCCTTCGGTGTACATATACCCCCGCGAAATTCGACATGTCGCCCTCCATCCCCCCAGCTGCTCTGACATGCCCAACTCATCCGAGGGTCGCGACTTTCGCCGTCGTATCATCAAGGACATCTTCCGTGCAATACTCCTCCCACCCTTGATAGTCTCCGCTCTGGCACATCTCTTCCACGCCCGGTTGCGATGGTGGTCCTTGCCCGCATATCTGCTATCTATACTCTTGGCAGCCATCGCCAGGGTCCAGTGCACCCAACTCGTGCACAAGCGAGAGGCGAAGCAACTCGGCGCAAGACTTATACCCCGTGTCGTCGGGAATTGGCCAGGGAACATCGACGTCATGCTCAGGATGAAGAAAGCGTTCGCGTCCAACTACATCTATAATCCCTATCTCGAGCTCTTCGAAGAGTATCAATGCACTACCCTCAACACTCGCTTCTTATGGATGGATAACGTAAGCATCCCGCCCCCTCCTGAATGCCACGGTCGCCGATACATGATACAAAACAGATCATCTCCATGGACGAGGAACATACCAAATTCGTCCTCGCAACGGGATTCAACCATTTCTGGCGCGGGACCGCTCAACGAGAGCGGCTGTAAGTCATTCAATCTTCTCAGTCCTCTTATCTCCCTCACCGTCTTACAGGGAAAACTTTTTGGGCGATGGAATCTTCAACCGTGATGATCAGGCATGTGTTCCTTCCACCATATACGCATCGAGTATTCATTCGTTCATCAGACGTGGAAATCAGTATGTATCATGTATCATGCATATCAAATGAAACCTTGCTCAAGATCCGTTGAAGCACCGAGCGCTCGCACGCCCATTCTTTGCTCGCGACAGAATCTCCGATTTTGAACTGTTCGACAAGTACTCCAGTCGAACCCTATCAATACTGTCAGATCTCGCAGCCACGAATCAGCCTTGCGATGTACAAGACCTCTACGCTCGCTTCACTATCGATGCCGCTTCAGAGTTCTTGTTCGGGAAAAACTTGGATACCCTGTCAGGGAAACTCCCAACGGCACAATCAGCGGCACTGGGCCCGCGCGGCTCCTCGACAGACGACGCCTGGGGCACTTTTGTAAAAGCATTCGAGGCAGTGCAACAAATTATAACCGTCCGTGCGCGAACAGGAATCATATGGCCCGTTTTTGAGCTACTCGACGACAAAACAGCACCCTACGTGGATACCATCAGGCAATGGATAGACCCACTTGTACATCAGACTTTGGAAGACAAGGCCGCATCCAAGCGAGCTGGCGTCCAAGGCAATTTCGAGGGAAAAACGTTCTTGCAGCACCTAGCCGACAGTACCGAGGGTTCGTCGGGAGTATGTTGGTATTGTCGTTTCGCTAAACCATGTTCAGATGCTGGGATGATTCGGGATCAACTACTTAATATACTGCTTGCTGCAAGAGACACGGTGCGCATTCATCGAAAGTGGCTTTTCGGCCCCTGACATCCGCATGCACGACTCTAGACCGCCTGTTTATTGACGTACCTCACTTACTTCCTCGCTCTTCATCCTGTGGTCGCGCAAAGGCTCAGAGACGAAGTCTTGGACGTGTGCGGCTATAACACACCAACGTATGAAAGCATCAAGAAGCTTAGATATAGTGAGGACCTCGTAACAGTCAAACAACTCTCCGCTAATCTATCGCCCGTAGTGAAAGCTGTCATCGATGAGACTCTGAGGTTATTCCCACCTGTACCCTTGAATCAGCGTCAAAGTCGACCAACCTCATGCACACTCCCCCCTCCGGATAAAACGTTCTCAACTGCATCAGATAAACCCCTCTACATGCCCAAGAGCACGACGTTTTTCTATTCGACTCTTTTGATGCAACGGAACAAGGCGCTGTGGGGTCCTGACGCAGATGATTTCGATCCAAACCGTTGGGTTGATCCCAATAGGCTGTCAAGATTCACCGCAAACCCAATGATGTTTGCTCCATTTAGTGCTGGGCCACGTATCGTGAGTACAATGGGCGTTTCATTTTTACATGTCATGTGTTGATGAGAGAACGCCCACTGCCTAATTTAGTGCATCGGCCAAAATTACGCTTATAATGAAGCTTCATTCTTCCTCGTCAGACTAATGCAACAGTTTGACACCTTTACATTGGCTACTGACGTTCAACCGCAATCCTCACTGCCCCCTCCGGAATGGAAATGTGGATGTGGACGCCAGGCCGTGGAGAAAATCCGACCAGAAGCTGCGATGACTTTGTTCGTCAAGGTATGTGATTGATCTCCGTATCTAGACGATCTGTTCATTTGGAACGATATCAGAGTGGCCTTTGGGTAAGGCTGGGTAAGGCTGCTGCGCCTTGACTGCCGATTTCTTTCCTCTGTATTCTTTGTGTGGCGATTAGAGCTTTGGTCCAGGCGACACAGGACGATATTTATCACACCTTATCAAACAATCACTGCATACCTCGTGTATAACTGACATGCTATGTAACGGAAGATTTATCAGGATATCGTTACGAAAACTCTACTTTGCAGACAGTATTGGATTGAAGGTGATCCGTATCTACCGCGGCCCGTCAGCAGGCACATCGGCAAATGTACTTTGTTCGACCCTGTACCGACGGACTAACCAACGGCAACCCACTTGCGGTTCTACCCAAAACGATGGCAGCTCGTGCTCTATCAATGGACATTTCCGAGCCCTCTCCGGAAGTATCATGTGGACTCCGTCGGAACACCTGCAGGAGAAGCGACGAATCCGTCATCGCCCCCTCCTCGTCAATAAGAGTTGGTATGTCTTTGAAAAGCGCGTAGCCGTCGAAACCTTCCGCTATAAACGCGACCATGGCGACCGAGTACTCTCCGTCGTCGTTCAACGGAACCTCGGGAACCGGTAGCGGCGGCTCATTTCCACATGTCTGACCAGGAGCAAGACACACGGCGTGTATACGAGAGCCAACCGGTCGTTGTGGGTCGATGTTGAACCTAACTCCCGACACTTGGAAAAATCGCCCGTCGATAATGTCACAAGCAGCATTCTCCAGAGCCTCGGCGACAATCCGCCCCCGAAGCTGCTTCACGACGAACGGGTTGTCAAACGGCAGAATATCTACACATGTATAGGGGGACGGTTAGCGTGTGCGCCGGCGCCGTCTTTTTTTCCTAATGGCTTTACTTTGGCGCTGGACGGACGGCAATACGCGCCACTCATATCCTTTACTGTGACGACGCCGGCATCGATGATCCTGTCGCACCGCAGACTGCCGGAATTGATGAATGCAATGTCGGTGTTGTAGTACGCCCGAACTGCGTCTGCCAACATATTGCCCAAGTTAGTCTCTTCAGTTCGAACGACCGACGTGCGCCCATCAAGAGGTACGGCACTATGAAACAGAGGCTTATCTACCGTATCCACGACACGCGCCTGAAGCGCGGCGAGAATACTACGTATAACGTTATCCTCGGGGACGTTATCGGTCAAAGTTATGTTACGCGTCTGATCGACTGTCCAAAGAATGTGTCAGTTCGAGCTCCGTGTGTTACATGTAGACCCACCTTTGATATATCCTATTGAGGCCATTCCATTCTTGCGCGCGACCCACATCTTGATGTCGCTATAGCTTTTGAAATCGGTGCCAGACTTGACGATTTTGATATTTCCTTCGAACGTATCGTCCGTCGCTTTAACGTTGGCTCCGTGCACAGCCAAGTCGTGATCGTGACCTCCGAGAATTAAATCGATGTTCTTGTCACAAGATTTGGCAAGGCGGACATCGTCCTCGTGACGCATGTGAGTAATCGCGATGACAATATCAACATTATGTGCGGAACGGAGCGAGTTGGAAATACGCTGCGCCACGGACACAGGATCCATAATAACGCAATCCGCAGGAAGGTGCTGACAATTTGACGGCCAGTCACTACGAGATAACCGATGAGTAAACTAGCAGAAAACAAAAAAAAAGGTACTTTGTGCGTTTCACGAACGTTCCTGCGAGGCCAAAGAAGCCAATCCTGTACCCCTTCTTCTCCAACACGAGATACTCTCTGGCCGTAGCCATCAGACGTCCATCAGAATGCACCGCATTCGCTAGCAGCCAAGGGAAAGTGCAGCCCTGAGAGAGGTCGACTAAGACGTCTTCTCCGAAATCAAAGTCTATTCAGAAAGGTGAGCGCTCCGCGTACGATGGAGAAGTTGTCGTGACTGACCGTGATTCCCGTAGCGCGCGACATCGATCAAAAGATGGTTTAGGACGGGTACCATGTGTTCCCCCTTCATCACAGCGCTCTCGAGTGATGGACTGAAAGCATCTCCGCTGAATACGGCGATGGGACGTTCTGCTTCGGGTGCATCTTTGGATGTTCGGAATACGTGCGATAGTCTCCCGAGGGCAGTCGTCTGTGTAATGTGATACTGGAACAGGTTGAGAAATAAATGGAACAAGGGGCGATTCCTTACTCACCACGTCGTTGAAATGCAAGAAGGATAGCTCGTCATATAACGGAATGTCCATCGTTCAGCTGAGCCTGCGGGATATCGATCTAGAGGAGATCATCCAAGTTGTTGACATTGGTGCGTGAATTCGTTGCCGCGGTATCATCACGGTAGGAGTCATACGGGGGGCGTCGGAGCCGAGGAGTGGCCCAGCTAGGCAGATCTACCTAACCAATTAATGAAATGGCTCATCATCTTAGCTAGTTGGCCCATGTTTTTTTTTTCTGTGTACGCGTAAGGCTCATGATGGCAGAGCTACTAGTCGATGTGTGGTTGAGACTTTCCAAAATGAGATATGTCGTCGGCGCTTGTATTAGCTGTGGGAATTTTACTCGCAAAGCCACTCTCCTCCGAACTGCCTACGATTGACTGGGGTCATTCGCCAAAGCAATCGGCACTTTTGTCAACGCGTCGTTCTTGCATCAGGCATTCTTACACTGGCATAGATTGTTTTCGGGTCGCTACTTGGTGCCGTCCTGCGAGGGCCCGACAATGCACACCACTCGCAGAGGCTCTCTACTACTAGCAACCACTCGACGGACGCGCGTTGCAATTCTCCGCATCACACCATCTCCTCCATTTAACCGTGTTGCTCTTGCTCAGCGTTCTCGACCTTTTTCCTACTCGAATTCAGCTCCTCAAAAATACTCATCTTTGACCAAGAGCAACCGACCAAAGAACGCGAGAAGCTACAGCTCTGCTTCGTCGACGCGAGAACGATATGATGGTATGCCTGCGTTGACACTCTCGACCTTCAATATAGCCTAATGCAACGTTCAGTCTGTGTCATCGGAGGTGGTCATGCTGGTTGCGAGGCGGCTACTGGAGCTGCGCGAGCTGGAGCACGAACGCTACTGATCACACAGAAGCTGGACACTATCGGAGAACTCTCATGTAACCCGTCCATCGGCGGCATTGGAAAAGGGACATTGGTCAGAGAGGTGGACGCATTGGATGGCGTCATGGGCAAGGTCACAGGTGAGCGATGGCTTTGGGCCGATTGGTCAGGCTTGACTGTTCTTCATCGTCAGACAAGGCGGGCATTCAGTTCCATATGTTGAACAGGTCCAAGGGATCAGCAGTTTGGGTACGTGAAAAATCGAGTCGAACGATGATAGCGTCACTTCATAGGTCGACCTGTAGGGTCCGCGAGCGCAAGTCGACCGTAAATTGTACAAGCGGCATATGCAAGATATCATATTGAACTATCCCAACCTGGATGTCCGTGCTGCTAACGTGTCTGATCTTGTCTTTGACCATCAGACGGCTTCTTCGAGTTCCAGTCATCCAGTTTGGGGTACGATAACGGGTGTTCGGCTAGGTTAATAACCAGTATGTATATGGAAGCACATGCTAATCGTCATTTCATAGAAACCGGAGATGTAATCCCATGCTCCCAGGTCGTCATTTGCACTGGGACATTCCTGTCGGGAGAGATACATATCGGTGCGTGCTCTGATCTGCAATGCATATCAGGTACAAATGCTATCGCAGGTATGAAAAGATTCCCAGCAGGTCGAATCGACGAAGCACCGGCGGTTGGTCTGTCCGCCTCGTTGCGCCAGGCCGGCTTCCAGCTTGGGCGCCTGCAGACTGGCACTCCTGCAAGGCTGGACAAAAATACCATTGACTTTAGCCGACTACAAAAACAAGAAGGCGATAATTCACCGCATCCGTTCTCATTTTTGAACCATAGGGTAGACAATGAGGTATCTCTCTTTAGTTGTTTGTGGGTCTCAAATTTGATGTCCCTTCCTGCTGCTAGCATAACCAGATTACCTGTTCTGTGACCCATACCACCCCCGAAACTCATGAACTCGTCAAGCAGAGCATACACCTAAGTGTTCACATTCAGGAGACCAAGAAAGGTAAATATTTATTCAATGAATGTTTTCGTTATTTGACCACATTTTGACAGGTCCACGTTATTGCCCTTCCCTCGAGGCCAAGGTCACTCGGTTTGGCCATAAGGATAATCATAAGATATGGCTGGAACCTGAGGGTTACGATTCTGGTTAGCATTGTTTTACCGGTAGAGCACCTCGCGCTAAGCCTGCTGCAGACCTGATATACCCCAACGGCTTATCGTGTTCCATGCCCGAAGAGCTGCAAGAGCCTATGATGCGTACAGTTCCGGGACTAGAAAATGTCCGCATGATGCGACCCGCGTATGGAGTTGAATATGACCACATTGATCCTCGGGAGCTGCTGCGTGAGTCGCAGTCTTGTCTTGATTCCTCTTGGTCATAATATAGGCTCTAGCATCGCTCGAGACCAAAAGAATCAAAGTGGGTCGTCACGAGCACGTCTTATGTGCCCGTTAACCTTTTTCTAGGGACTCTTCCTTGCTGGACAGATCAATGGGACAACGGGGTACGAGGAAGCTGCAGCACAAGGTTGCATTGCTGGCATTAACGCTGGTCTCGCCGCACGGAATCAATTGCCTCTTTCCATCACCCGTGCGGATGGATACATGGGGGTCATGATTGATGATCTTGTGACCAAAGGAGCAGAGGAACCATGTATACAGCTTCGCACTCTTTGTGAGCTCACACTAATATTAGTGAATCACAGATCGGATGTTCACCTCTCGCTCCGAGTACCGTATGACACTTCGATGTGACAATGCGGATTCAAGACTGACGGAAATAGGTTTGAGTATTTTGCTAGTGGCCTGAGTCACTTGATTCATATTTCGCAGGGCATGCCGTGGGTTTGATATCTCCGGAACGCTGGGAAAAATACCTAAGCGATCGCGATGCAATACAACGCGGGACGGATATTCTGAAGTCGATAGTCTTGAGTCCTCAGGTCCGTGAACGATCGTTTGTCCTATATGTTTTTTTGGTAATGAAAGCAATAGCATTGGGGGAGGTACGGCGTTGTAGTAACCAAAGATGGCGTCATGAGGAGGCGGGTATTTACCATACTACTCTGCGTTTATCTGACCATACTTGACAGCGCCTTTGACTTGCTGAGCAACCCATCGGTTACGCTTGATAATCTTGTACATAGTGGTGCTGTCCAAGGGTTCTCAGAGTTTGAGCCGCACATCATATCCCGGATCATCATTGATGGTAAGCTACGACACCGTGTATGCGCGCTGACGGGCTGAACGAACCCCAGCGACGTATGCACCCCATCTTGTTCGCCAGCTCGCAGACTTGGAAGCCTTCCATGCGGATGAGTCCCTTCTTCTTGATCCCGATATGGATTACACGCAAGTTAGAGGACTGAGTGAAGAAGTGAGGGAAAGGTTACAGCGCTTTAGGCCCACGACACTGGTTAGTACACGACTCCCCCCCTTGTCATCGCCTTTGATCATTAGACAATCATGCAGGGTGCTGCTAAGCGCATGGAAGGCATGACTCCCGCCTCGGCGGTTCACCTATTAAAGCACGCACGCCGAACGTGGCATGCGTGGGGGCGGCAAGAGGTCGCTGATCTCCAAAAACAACCACATCATTCTGTCCACGTGGTTTCTAGTTCCTAGGTTCTACTTTGGTTATCATACTCACTCAACTCCTTACGTCTCTCACGTTGTCCGCCACCCAGAAGAAGAGCCATCCTGTTCGGATCGGTTAGCTTGGCAATGCGCCTCCGAGCTTAGTCGTTTCAACCTTTTGTGTTGACAGAAAACAAATTTGTCGACGCCACAATATTCATCGGCGCTATTTCGTGTCCGAGGCTCTCGTATGTCCTTTGTAAGTCGATGCAGTTTCATCCTGAACTATGCACGAGACGTTTTCTCTGTATGGTCAGCGAAACGCAAGGTCTGTGTTATGACATTGGAAATCGGGCAAGGAACGTTCCGTCGTCCCATGATTTGCTCAGGCAGCAGCAACTTGGGGTCTTGGTATATCCGTTTCCTTTGCGCTTCCAGGATGTGCAGTGCGGCCCCTTGGCAAGTCCGCGCCGTCCACTACGTGAGAGTGCCGATAGGCCCAGAGTGTACCATCACCCCACTTTTTCTTTTCATCAGACGCCGCATCGGCATTTCCACCGAGTTCTACCCATCGGACTCGCACGCTGTCAGGTGCCCGAAGAATGTAAACTTTAAAACTCGGAAAGCTATCGTTGGACGATTTCGAGTGGACAGGTATGTGCGCTGGATCCACCCATTTTCGATGCAGCGCAAGCTACAGATAGAAGAATGAACAATTAATCTGAGCAACTCCGTGAATACCGCCACAGAGCTCGGAGTTTGGACCTCGTGTCCGTCTCGGCGCATGGTGGAAGGAACCCCTGTTGCCAAATGGATGTTGGACCTATGTATATGACCATGCGTTTCATGGTATGACGATCATGCATTGCACGGGTCGTCAAGTCTACTCTCCTTCCTCCGCATTTTTTTTGGACTAGAAGTCAGGATACTCACCGTGGGTGTCTTGCCGACCGTCTACATGAAATCAGGAAGTGACACAAAGCGCCGTCATATGAATACCGTGCCTTCATACTTTATCCTCCTTCAAGGACATCAATTCATGCGATTCAGGTCCCCCGATATCCCAGATCAGAACCCTTTTCGAGGTCTGGTAGTGCGCCTCAGCTGACACCATCGTCATTGCCGTGGACTCTTCGTTTACGATTGCTCAAAGCCCGTGGGTGTCCTGCACGTCAGACCTCGAGGCTTCTTCGGGGGAAGTAGATAGGTCACTAGTTTCTATGCTCCGTTGTGTCTTGCAGAGGAAGTATTCTATTTTCGCGGAACGTTCCTTGGGGAAAATCTTTCTCCCTCGAGTTCGCCGGGGACTTTGCAACGCTAAGCGCTCCTGTTGCGTAATGTGGACTTTTTGACCTGCGGAGGTCCACGGGACGTGCAAGCACTCTGGAGAGAACCTATGGTCCGTCTACACGAAAACCCTGGCCGAAGCCGGTGTGCCGTACGGTGTTTTGAGGGGTGGCCGACGAGATGAACAGGCGGAGCTTCTGGCAGAGAATTTTTGTGGTACCTGTGGTTTTGAACAAAAGTCGGCGAAAGTCGCTTGCTCGTGGTGAACGCGAAGGTCCTCGTGTCGCGGTCACGTGATTGAAAAATCAATGGCATCGGCTGGCAAACGTGCCGACGTATAGAGCGTTATTTTCCTTCGTCCTTGTACCCTTTGAGGCGTCTTCCTCCTCATAACTCGTGGTAAAGAGTCAACGTAGCTGGAAGTATCATTACCCTTACCAATGCGTACGGAAACCCCGCTCGTGTATGCATCACCACCGTCTGCCCGAAAGCCTGCCTTCAAACGGAGAAGACTCAACCATGCCATCGATCTAGGATGTCAGCCCGGACGAGCGTTGACGGACAACTCTAATGTCGCTCCATCGCCAAACACCCCGTCCTTGTCCCTGAGTACGAAGCTCTCGTGCTCGACATGCCACCGCGCGCTCTCGACGACGATCCGGTCCGGTGTCGCAGGTCCATCCATGTGTTCAAGGTATGTTGCGCTTTCTCTGTCCCTCGTGTGTTCTCGCCCTGTCGCATAAGGTCTGCGCCACCCTCGGGGCACCGGCCGAGACACGAGCGGGGATGCACACGTAAATCCATTTCGTCTGTTTCCCCGTCTTTCATTTCCTCGTGGCGTGGTCGAAGCGCTGACACACTTCTCCGCCGCAGATGCTCCGCCCCGACGTGCGCGATCTGTGCCCGTACATGCACGTCGTACACCCGCCCCCCGTCCGTACCGCCCACTCCCGCCCTCACGCGTTCGCCGTCTCCCACTACCCATGCCTCCACGCCCGGCGTTTCTCCCAGACGCACTGCGCTCGGTCTCAGCTATGCCACTATGAATTGTGATACGTCCCTCGCACTCCTCTTGCCGTGCATCGTCACCTCTACGAAGCGCAAGAAAGCCCCGATCGATAAAGAAGATGTAGACGTCGACCTCGATGTCGACGGTGTCGCGTTCGTCGGTCGTGATCTTCACGATGATGCTACGCACGGTGTCCATGACGGTGACGGTGACGGTACTGAATCCGTCGTCGTCCCCGGTTGTGGACGCGTCGTGTGTCGCGCGTGTTGCGTCGAGAGCGTATCCAAGTGAGCCTTTTTTTTTCTTGTTCCCGTTCTTGTCGCTGATCTGATTTCGTCTGGACGTAGCGATGGAAAGTTGTGCGTCGATTGTTTTGCGTTGGTGTAAGCGCAGTCAGCACTGTTTTACGTCTCCATCGTGCTCTCGTTTTTTTTTCCTTTGCTGTCTCGTCTCGGTGTTGGCGTTCGTCGATCGTTGTTACCCTTGTACGGTTCTGCCGGAAGCTATTTGTATACGTATTACAGTAATGAGTGCGCATGCTTTCGGTGTTCGTTTTTCGTTTCGCGATCACTCCGAGTCTGGTTCGTTGTAATGAGGATTGCAGAGCGGTTATCTACGAGCGACCAAACGATAGCGTAATCTAGACCCATATTTTCACTTGTTTCACATCTCAACGATCACAAGAAAGGTTGGTTGAACGTCGTTTCGCTCTTCACGATCCCAAGTCGATGGGGCTGCAGCCCACGTTGACGAGACCTTTCTGAAAACGGACGCGCGTCGTCAATGGTCGGAATGCCCGATTCCTCGTCGACGAAACGCACCTGCACGACGTTGGTACAGCAGACGGGCTGTGCCGTGCAACTCGTACCACTGATCCCGATGACGTTGAGGGCACTACAGTCAATGCCAACGAGGCCTAGGACGTCGATGGGGATGCCAAGCAAGCCAGAGGCCTCGGCCGCCTATACGAGCAAAGCGTCAGTCGGACTCGGGTGCGATCGATGGAGGACGCACGGTGAAGGTCTGGTCGCAGCACTTTAGATTGCCCGTGTCGCACTGGCTGGCGGGCATGAGCGCGTCGGCAGCGACGGCGATGACGCTGGCAGCGATGGCGAGGAAGAGGGTGGATGCACGAACGAACATGTCGATGGTTTAGATTTCTGGGTGGACATGGCGAGGTTTTATACGGTCGACGGCGTTCGTTTCGTGCGCGGTGGACGGACAGGTCGCGTATAGCGATTTGGATACTCCGAGGAGGCGTACGTCTTACCAGAGAAGCACCGCCCCAATTTGGCAGACCTCGTACTGTATCATATAGTGGCTGTGCTACACGTACCTCGACCTCTTCTCTCATGTCGGGCAACGGAAACACCCTCGGAGGAGGACCACCTTCAGATGGACCTCCATCTGCGTGGGGGAGACCATCTGCACCACGCATCGGTCGCATCGGTGATTGGAGCAACAGCGCTGATCGCCCTGGCTCGTCCAAGTACGCGCTCGTCGTCTAATCGTAGCACCGCTGACGAGCATGTACAGCTCTGGACGCTTTGCGACGTTGTCCTCTCTCGCCTCTTCGAACCCGATTGCACCTCGTCCCCCGATCGCTCACGATGACGACGACGATGACGACGACGACGAGCAAGGTCCGCGCGAAGGCGAAAGCTGGTTCGCAGGCGGAGAACGGAGGTACGCATACACGTGCTCAGACGCTCTCTATCGATGCTGAGATGTGTGTCGATCAGCGGTATCTCTGTTCAGAACCCGAATGCGCGCGAAAACGTGCCAGGGGGAAGGATGGTTCAAGATATCCTTCGACGTGCCGCCGAGTACGTTGTATGCGATGGTAGCATACGGCGAGGACTGACGAAGCATCACAGGACGTCTGCTACGCGTGCGACTCAACCACTCGAAGCCAACGAACCATCGACCGCGTTCAGGGGTGGCGGACATAGATTGGGCAGTGACGACATGGAGAGCATGTTCGTCCCTGATCCGGATGTGCAGCAAGGTGAAGATGGCGTCTTCTGGTGCAACTCGATCACGCATACACATTTTCAGACAACGAAGAAGAAGAGGCCGCTCAGCGAAACATAACCTTTTGGCGGAACGGGTTTAGCATCGAAGGAGGAGAGTTTTACAGTTACGCAGATCCAGAGAACGAGCGGTTGCTCGCAGAGATCAACACGGGGTATGACCGCACGCTCGCTGTGCACGCATACACTCACGCATTTCTACAGTCGTGCGCCGGTGTCGGTCCTAAACGTGCGACCTGGACAGCCGGTGGAAGTCATCGTGTCGAAGCGAACGAACGAGGACTATATGGCAGAGAAACGGTCGTTTGGTGGATCTGGGAATCGTCTTGGGTCGCCCGTGCCAGTCGTGACGAGCATGCCGGGGTCGTTTCCGACTGGCTCGAACACACCAACCCACGTAGAGAGAGCGAGCATGACGACGCTGTTCCAAGTGGATCAGACGCAGCCGACGACGACGGTGCAGATTCGGTTGGCAGACGGAACGAGGTAGGTCCACCGAGCGTGATGTGGAGTGGATGGACTGACGCGACCACAGGATGCCGTGCCGAATGAATCTCACACACACCGTGGGGGACATTCGGAGTTTTATCAATGCGTATGTGGACCTGGTCGTGGACGGTCCAACGCTGATGCTTGGAGACAGATCGCGACCAGAGAATGCAGCACGGGCATACACGATTGGGACGACGTTCCCCAATCGCACGTTGGACAAGGACGGGGAGATGATCACAGAGGCGGGACTGGCGAACAGCGTGGTCGTGCAACGGTGGGCATAGTCTCGGAAAGGAAAGGAATTCGCACGAGTGAGGATTAAACCTTGTGTATAATTTTTTTTCCAATGTAAGAACTCAACGTCCATGGCGCCCTTCACGAAGCCCGAGGCGGTTCTGAAGCAGGCGGAGGGACTCGTCTCAGTCGGACAGACCCACGCCGCCCTTCAATCCCTCTCAGAAATGTTCGCCTCGAAGCGCTTCAGGTCGACCCCCCTCACCGCCCTCGAACCCATCCTCCTCCGCTTCGTCGAGCTCTGCGTCGACATGCGCAAGGGCAGGACAGCCAAGGAAGGTCTCATGCAGTACAAGAACATCGCACAAAACACGAGCGTCTCATCCATCGACCTCGTCATCCAAAAGTTCCTCGCCCTCGCAGACGCCAAGGTCCAGGAAGCACAGGAAAAGGCAGACAAGGCAGTCGCCGTCGACGTCGACGATCTCGAGGCCAGCGAAACACCAGAAAGCATCCTCCTCGGCGCAGTCAGCGGCGATCAGAGCAAGGATCGCACCGATAGAGCACTCGTCACCCCCTGGCTCAAGTTTCTATGGGAAAGCTATCGCACATCCCTCGAGACTCTCAAGAACAACGCCCGCTTGGAGGCAATATACCAGGTGAGCTGCCCTAGACCCTCCCATCGTACCCCAATCCAACCCGGCCCGTTAGCAAGTCGCCCAGCAGGCCTTCCGCTTCTGCCTCAAGCATCAGCGCAAGGTCGAGTTCCGTCGTCTGTGCGAGACTCTCCGTCTACACCTCTCCAACGTCGCAAAATACGCACACCAAGCCCATGCCATCAACCTCTCCGACCCCGAGATCCTCCAACACCACCTCGATACGCGCTTTGCACAGCTCAACACATCCGTCGAGCTCGAGCTCTGGCAAGAAGCCTTTCGTTCCGTCGAAGATGTCCACAACCTCCTCACCATGGCAAAAAAGGCCCCCCGTCCCGCAATGATGGCAAACTATTACGAAAAACTCACAAAAATCTTCCTCACCAGCGGCAACGCCTTGTACCATGCTGCTGCATGGGGTCGCTATTATGCCGTCGTCACCAGCATAGGTGGCAGATCAGACGAGGAAATGAGCCGTCTCGCCGGACAGGTGCTCGTAAGCGCCCTCGCCGTTCCTGTGGGCCTACATGGTGACGAAAACGACGGCCGGACCAAGAGCACGAGACTTTCTGCCCTACTTTGGCTTACCAAGGCACCCACCCGGGCCGGTCTTCTCAAGGATGCGGTGAGTGCACTTTCCTTTTTGGTATTAACCCCTATTCATCGTGTCCAAGCTCTCGCGAGACGTCCTTCGTCTCTCCCCGGCCCAGATCAAGACCCTCTACAACCTCCTCGAAGCCTCCTTTGATCCCCTCACTCTCTGCGCCGCCACCTCCCCCATCCTCTCCAGCCTCTGTGCCAGCGACACGCCATATGCAGGCTACCGCCCCCTCCTCTCCCGTGCCCTCCTCTCCCGTCTTCTTTCCCAACTCTCCCAGGTCTATAGCACGCTCAAAGTCAGCTCCTTCCTTGAGCTCGTCAAACCTCTCGACGACTTTGGCCCCGAACAAGTCGAGGCCTATCTCATGGGCTGTGCCCACCGTGGCGAACTTCGCATCCGCGTCGACCACGCCACCGAAACGATCGCCTTTATCGACGAGCCCTTTGCCCACCCCGACGAGTCCAGCGTTGCCGGACCCAGTACCGGCACCTCGCCGCACGATACCACCATCCAGCCCTCGTCGACCGAACTCGTGCGTACCCGCCTGAGGACGCTCGCGACGGCGCTTCACAATGCCGTGCGCGTGATCGATCCGCCGCCGGTGCTCTCTCCCGAGGAACAAGCCGCACGTCAAGCCACTCAATTCGCTGAGCTCGTTGCAGCCGCCAACGCCGAACGTCGCGCTCTCTCCCTCCGTAAAGCGCTCGTCGCGCGTCGACGAGAGCTCCTCTCCGAGCTGAGCGTGCGCAAAGAGAAGGAGGAGGCATCACGCCGCGCGGAGCTCTCGCGCGCCAGAAAACTCATCGAGGAACAAAAGGAGAAGGAGTTTGCCAAGAGGAAGGAGATCGAGCGTGCAAGGCGGGAGATCGAGACGATCAGGACGGAGGAGACCAAGAAGCTCGCGCAGGATTTGATGAAGCGTGGCGGACTCAGGGTTTCGATCGCGGTGCGTCGGAAGCGGTGCCGTTTTATCGTGTGTGTCGTGTGCTGACTTGCGTCCGACATGTTCGGCGACAGGACATGGAAGATTTGAGCAAGGATCGGCTGATGCGTCTACAGGTCGAGCAATTAGAAAAGGAGAAGAAAGACCTCCAGGAGCGCCTCCGTATCTCAGCCAAACGAATCGACCACATCGAACGGGCTTACCGCAAGGAAGAACGTCCGCTCCTCGCTCAAGACTACGCCGAACAACAAGCCGCCGACCGCACCACGTTCCAAACCCTCCAAAAAGTGCGCATCCAAAACAACCTCGAGACGTACAACCACGCGCTCGCGAGCAAGAATCGACTGGGACGGATGCAGGACGAGTTTAGGTCGCATCGGGAGACGTTGCTCGCTGCACAGTTGGAAGAGTATCAGCGGCGGAGAGCGAGTGCGGAGAAGAAGATGGAGGAGGAAAAGGAACAGCGGCGAGACGCGCATGCGGCCCAGAAAGAGGAAGAGAGAAGAGAGCGCGAGGAGGTCGAGGCTGCTGCACGCAAGGCAGAGGAAGACCGACTCAGAGCCGAAGCCGGTGCGTTCACATCTCCACTTTTTTTTTTTTTTCATCCCTCTTGTTTACACGCCAACTCATGGCAGAACTACGTGCATCGGAGGAAGCCGAGGCAGCACGGAAACGACAAGAAGAAGAGCGCATCGTCGAACAACGTCAACAACGCGAAGCCGAACGCGCCGCCGCCCTCGAGGAAGCACGCAGAAAAGCCCAGCGCGAGCAAGAGGCAGAAGAGCGGGTGCGGTTACGTGCGCAAGCCAAGGTGGCGCCTGCGGGGCCCCAGCGTGCCGAGGGCGTATGGCGAGCGCGCGGGCAGGTGTCAGCAAATGGCGGTGCTACTGCTACCGATGGTGGTGCCGCCGTGCGTTCGCAGAGTCCGGCGCCGTCGCCTGTGTCTGCGGCGGGTCCACCCAAGATTCCTGGTGCGGCCGGGAAGTGGCGTGTGCGCGTGGCGGAGAAGGAGAGGGCAGACAAACAACCGCCGGCCGCTGCTACGCGTGCCGATTCGCCTGCCGTGACTAATGCCCCTCTACCTGAAGGCAAAAAGGATGCGGACGGGTTCGAGACGGTACCAGATAAGAGAGTGTGGCGACCCAAACGGTTCCAAAATCAGGCCTAGGGTCGCAAGACGCCGTCATCTTTTCTCGGACCTCGTTTTTTCGTTTCTTTCTTCGGTTTTTCCTAATTGCTTTTTTTTTTTTTCACGGCGTTGCACGTACGTGAATGAGCCCATCATGCACTACTGTTGTCTGTATGCATCACGCGAGTTTTTCATCCCCACATTTTTCGTCTGCTTTTCGATCCAATACCATACAGCGAGCGGTTGCGTTGTATCAAGTACAAGGGTAGCTAAGAGTACCAATGTGTCCATAAGGTTAGTCCATGTGCGAGTAGATACAATGGAACGTAAAGTTTATTTAACTTTTTGGTTGGTGTCGAGTCCAGCGGTAGCATCCTCACTTGATCGTGCATTGCATGAGAGATAGTAGTGATATTGTTGATTGCACTTCAAGCGCCTCCAGAACGTCGCGTCGACCAGCGAGTTATCCCGACTCCCGTCCTGAACACAACAAGACAGCCAAAAAAAAAGGAGGAATGAATGAGATGTCCAGTCCATTCATCGCCCGAGATCTGGACGTACCATGATTATCCGTCCACCGGTAACATGCTCGGCACCCCTGTCGCCCACACCGCACCGTCACCGTCAACTCCGAACGGACCTCTCACTCGCCACCAACTCGGTCAAGGGCAACGTGATCCCCGATGGTGGTGAAGATGACAGCGGCGTAAGCATGTCGACGGGACTCATCGGAATAAGACCTTCGTCCTCCGAGTGCCGTCCCCGTTTCCATCCGCGATCACTCCGGGGAGAGGTGATGTCCCTCGAAGTCCCCGTCGATGGTGGAGTCCCCGACGCCGCGTCGATCAAGATCGTCGGTATTCCTAAATCATACAAGAACAATCCCTCCGGAATTCGTGTGTCGTTTTTAAAAAAAAATGAGAGGGAGAGGACGTACCTCGAGCAGTTCTGAGCGCCTTGTCGCGTTCTTGGAGGAACTCCCGACGAAGGGAGATCATTCCCAGTTGAGACCGTACCTTGTCCAATCCCACGAGACCCGCCACTACCTTGAGCGTCTCTTCTCTCGCCTCGAGTTCTTTCAACCTGACCATATCGGTCAACCCAGGCCTACCACCTGGACACCAGAAAGAACCAGGTAGAACTCACCCCAACGCCTCCCGATCATCGATCAGTTTGTGATGCGCAAGCAACACCAGCATATCCGTAAACGATATCCCTCCGTTCCGATAAAACATCACGTTCGCCTCGTGATAAATCCGCATGTACACCGCCCGCCGCTTCCGGATCGCCACAAAATCGATCTTGTTCAGCAGGCCGTTTAACTTGCGCACGTTAATCCCGCCCGCCTTGTTGCTCCTCTTCCTCTTTTCTTGGCAGGCTGCGAGGATGGATGGTATGGAATACTCGGGTGGATAGACGCGCACTTCAAACACGCCACTGAGTTTCTGCATGGGAACGGTGAGCGAGGTCGATCGGAAGACGGTTGCGGAGAACGACGTACAGCGAGAAAAGGAACGAGGTTTGGACGTTCCAACAAGCCGCTGTCCGGATCCGAAAACTCGGCCCAGGCTTTTTTGAACGCACGTATCTCTCGACGCGTGATCGACTTCAACACGCCGCCGGTGGACTGGAAAACGTATGAGAAGCTCTGCACGATCACACCGGTGAACATGTTGACGAATATGTACTAGCAAAAAAAAAAAGGTCAATCGTGCGAGGAGATGAGTGTGGTTGTTCTTACCATGCTGAGCAAGTTCCAGGCGATGAACATCGAGAACGCCCAGGCAGGGCTACCGCAATCTGTCTGATAGATACCATGAGAGACCTGTGTGCAGCGCGGGTACGCAAGGGTGCTAAACGTAGCCGTCAGCGTCGATCGACATCACGCGCTCACAGTCCGCTTACTAGTCGTGCATGAACTGATTCCAGCCCTCCCTATCGCAAATCCGAGCTCGAAGGGTCATCCGATCACTGATGTAATCACTCACCCAGTGCTCATGAACACCAACATGAGGAATGCCGATCCCATCGTCTGGTAATTCTGATAGCTATTCTCTCCCGAGTACCACTTTGTCAGTCCAAACACTTCCATGTACATGATGGCGAAGAATAGAAAGAGCATTAGCCACAAGGCAAGCAGATTCAGAATCACCGGGAGACTGGCGCTGTAACAAGGCCCCGGTGCAAGAGTGGATGAGAAACGGAGAACACCAAGGAGTGAACACCTACGTTCCGGTCTTGAAGAGTTGGTTCAGAGAATCCACCTTCTGAACGAGCTTGAATGCGATGCTGACCAAGAACAGCTTCTGTAGGAGTTGGACGCCAAAGTTTTGCGAAAAAAAGTGTGCGACGAGGGTCGTGGTAAAACTTCCACATGCCACAACGACATCGAAGAGGTTCCAGCCGTTGGCGCGGAATGAATGCCATCCTTGTCCATATAGTCGAATAATAGTATCCACCACATAGATCAAGGTAAGGAAGAGCGACAATATGTCTAAGTGGCCATTTTCAGCGATGCGCCAAAGGCAGAAATGCGCGAACAGCCTACTGTGCCAATCATTGACGGCTTGTGTCGGAGAAAACTCATCGGTCCTACGCAACGTCATCAGTATGCTAACCAGCAGATCGATGGAAGTGAGGGGCAAACATCAAAACGATTATCTGAACCACAAAGAGGCAAGTCATCATCCTCGACCACCACCCGTGCTTGTGAATTGCACGATCGTAGCACCAAGCTCGAATCAGGGAGCTGGGCCGGATTTTTGGTCGCTTTGATGGTTTCAATCGCTTGATGAGCTTTTGCAAATCAATCCACTCCCTCTGGACTTGAGTAAGGAGCGCAGTTCCGGTCCGCGACGAGAAGTTCTCGATAATGATACTACAATCGGCATTTAGTTCGGGCACATGCACAAACGGTTCAAACACCTTACCTAACAAACAGGGTCAAGATCACGACACCGCCCAGCA
>JBBPLY010000154.1:0-18490 GCA_038090035.1 Xerocomus nothofagi | reverse complement strand
GGACGCGATTTTCCATCACTCGACACGATTCTGTTCTGCCTAGTTGTCTAAAAATGTTTGCATACTACTACAAAAATCAAAAATTCCTCTATAAATTGTCGATAGCACGACGTCGAAAAGACGCGTCGTTGCGTGCCTCCAACAAGCGTCCACCGCTCCCCCAACTCACCCACCCGAAGATCCACGGACGCTCTGCACGACATCATACACGATCGCTGTCAGGACGAGCGCAGCAGCAAGCAAACATCCAACCGCGCTGATGCGCGTCGACCGAAAGTGCGACGTGGCAGACAGAGACGGGAATGCTTTGAACACCGGCACCGGAAGTTCCCCGTCGACCGTGGTCGGCATGGACATCATGACCCGCGCGTCGGCGTCTCTCTGCATCTCCGGATCCGCGCCAAGTTGACGGACGTCCGACGTCGTCGACGTGCCACGAAAGGCCGGATCGCAAGACCGTAGTCCTGGCTCGTTGCTCGTGCTCGACCGCGGGCTATGCGCACCGAGGACGGTTCGTACGTTCTGCGATCGTAACAACACAGGTGATGGGGGATCGATCAACAGAAACTCGTCGATTCTCGTGTCGGACGAGTGTAGAGTTGAGTGGGGAGGGGAGAGCGAGATGGTGAGCGACGGTCGCCGTTGGCCGTCAGTCTCTTCGAAGTGTAACGCATGGTGGTTCGTCCCACCGGCGCCTTTCTGGGACTCGTCACCCTCGCTCACGCTCAGGATTTCCTGCCCGTAGTAACGATGCACGGACGGCGACGACACGTGGCGCGTGACATACACGGTCGTGTTCACCGTGGGTATCTCCACTTCCTCGAGTTCCTTTGTCTTCTCTTCGTCCTTGCTGACAGAGTCTGTATCCGTAGAATCGACGATAATCACGACTGGCACGTTTTCCGTTGATGTCATGGTCCGTTCTGACGGCATCGTCGGCTTGACCTGTGTCAAGGAGGAGACCTCAGAGACTGGGGGGTTCTCGGGGGTGACTCTTGCATCTAATATGGCGGAGGCCAAGTGTCTCTTTGACACTATAAACAGGATGAAAGGGACGAGAAGATTAGAAGGGGACGTGAATACGAGCGAAGCCCAGTTCAGAATCGTTGTGAGACCACCCTGGAATGCGTCCACGTTGAACATCAGAGTATCGGGTGAGGTAGGCATGAACGTACGTTGGTTTGAAAAGGTATAGCAATCAACCAGGGAACTACGGCAGACAAAAAGATGGCCATTTTGTCGGAACAAATGTTTCCTCGTAAAAGGTTGTACCGAATCACGATCGTGAATACCGGTATGGATGTAATGAGCACGGCTAACGGAGAACCCGATTAAACAACGTGAGACAAAGTGGTAACAACACACCTAAAGGAAACACGTAGGTCGACACCTGCGCGACTACATTCAAGGCCCCATGTCCCGTACTTGTGGCGAACACTTGTAAAAGTGTCGTACTACTCGGGAAAACGAACGCCGAGCCTCCCATCCATCCAATGGGGATATAGATGAGACAAGAGATGAAGATCGATATCCAGACTGCATGGCGGATATTGACAGAGGGGTGTGTGTTATTTACCCATGCTGGGATCATTATCACCTGTCGGAATAAAAGGCCTTGGTTTGGGAGAGAAAAAACAATGAACGAGGACTGACGAATGAGAAATTCGAGAGGACGAATCCTACAACGCTGGATTGATCGTGCCCTACTACTGGGATATGGTTGGTGTCCAGGCCGCTAACTGCAAAGATGACGACCCATACGACGGTTATGATAAGCAGAACGATGAACGACGCGACTTGGAAGATGATGTTATCTATGAAGCGGACGAGACTGAGCGGAAAGACTAGGGCCAAGGTAATCTATGGAGAGCGTGAGCGCACGAAGTCTGAGAGGGGACACTGCGCTCACCATCGTTCCGAATGAACCAAGAATGTACCCAGAGAATGCGCTGCTTCCATTAGGCGGAATTTGATTGACTATGTACGTTGAGTTCGCTTCATACATCGAAAAAAACAAAGACGTACCACAAACCCATCCTTTCGTAAAGCTGATGGCGCACGTCTTGTGAGCGGTGCTGATGAGAAACGTGTCCATAATCTAACAAGGGGTCAGCATGGGGAACGATACAGTCTCGAGAAAAGAAAACAAGTCATACCTGGAAAGACTCCAGCATGCTAGCGATCACCAACGTCTGTATCGCTAGGTACGACAAGCCTTGTACGGCGATATGCCACCTCTTACCCAGAAAGAGGTGAGCAATCGTCGTGAACTCGATAGAAGCTTGGAATTCTTCGTTTCCTTCTATGGACGACATTGCTTCGACGAGGAAGAGCGCTGCCGCCCCGGATAGTAGAGCTATTGCAGTAAAAGTGAGAAGGGGGCTAGACGAAGCACGAGGAGTAAGTTCCAACACGAAACTGAAGCGAACCGACGCACGTCAACCATCCTGCTTGCTGGAACAGTAACGGAATAACGACCATTGGGGGGCCCGTCATGTTTGAGACAAGGAGAGCTATGCTCCCGAACGAACCGATGGTGCGGGGCATGGTGTGAGGAACTCAAGTCCTTGCGTCCAGCTATCACGCTGAGGTTTTTTTTTGGAATGCTAACGAAGTCAACGTTTGGGTGGAAGGCAACGAGAGAAGACAGACCGATCCCGAAGCTTCGATGCATCCAAGCCCTCTACCGCAGAGGCATAAATACTAATTGCACCGTCCCTACGCCCGTGGGGCATGATGCCGCATCAACCTCCTATTGACACGTTAAGGGATGCATTCTGTTTGTGGCGGATAGTAGATCTGAATTCCTACTGATTCTGAGTTGGCAGTCTGCTTGTGGGTAGTGCTGATCCCAGCCTGGTCCAGCCCAATCGGCGAGTCCACGTGGGCCATTTAGTATGAGTCGAACTTATTGAGCATTTGTGGCGACCTGCCGTGGCGAGCCTTCTTCGCAATGCGTTCAGTACGCTTGTATACGCAGACTGTCCAACCAAGCCCGTCGAATGGACCACTGTCTCGCGTCGCTCTGGATAAAGGGAAATTCGGCACTGCGTACATCGTGATGCAAGTGGACGAGTCAGACATTGGACGAGGCCATAATGGGCAGACAAACGGGCTCCACTTGCATATCACCTTGGAGAAATGGCATATTGAAGGCAATGGCAGTTGGTCTCCAAGTGAGGTTTTAACCTTTTCTCGCAAGCGCGACTGGTAGTATTGTCTCGTAACCCACTTTGACGGTCGACGCTCGGAAAACTCCAAAAATCCGTGCCATCAACGACGACAAGCCCCGACAATCACGAGGATCAAAAATCATGAGATCAGAATATCCCCCTCCAATTTTCGCTCTGAGAGTTCACTCTATTGGCTTTCGAGATTTCCACCGCTTACGACATGGGACCGCGTTCCCTTTTTACTCCAGGCCGAGTTTTGCCTGTGGGGTTGTTCTCAAAGCTGCTTCAATACCTCCTTCGATTTCTGTGACCAATATCCGACACCACAACTTATGGGGAACATGCCGATCACGTATACAACATTAGGATAATTGCCTACACGGTACATCCTTGGGTGAGTGAGCAGAGTGCTCCATGAGCAAGTGAGATTTCTCCCTTGCGGTACCAATACCTCCTCATAGACTTGGACACATCATGATCGGTGCACTGATAGCAACTAGGAAGGAGAGTCCTGCAGCTAAAATTTGAGAAGCACTTCGAGGGCCTCTTCGCTACCGGTTGGTAATGAAAACAAGGATCTTCAGATGAACTTCCAGGTTTAAAGCCGTCGCACGGTCCATCTCTTGAAGTGCTCTATCTACCTGCGACATCTAATCCCCTTCCAGGTGCCACCTATCCCACAGTATCCACCAGGTCCATTACCGACTTCTCACCAGTGGCATCACAGTGATATCTCATTACAGAACAACTTTTTATTACTCCAACCTTCAAGTTGGTCAAGAAGTTGGTCTTCGACTTCGAGGCTGGTCCGCCATCAATAAGCGTCTCCGATCAAAAATGCCTTGTGTGCGCAATGTTAGCGGAGTTAGCGGGAGAGTCGGCTACTTTAGGTATGCCGACGGTCTCCGCCATTCAAAGTCCGAAAATAGCTAATCTTGTCTGCGCTGCCCTGCAGTGAGACCGGATTTAATATATCACTTCCCGGCGCTCAGCGCTCAGCCGCAGCAGCCCAGAAAGATCCCTATGAATACATTTTTTAAAATCTTGGTAGGGTTATCTCAACGTAGTCATGGCACTTGGAAAACTAGGATTACATCGGGGAGGGAACAGCAAACTTTCTGATGGCAGGAGCGGTGTCATCGCACAACGAAACGTATAGCTCCGAAGACCAGCGACCAAGTCCTTAGTATTCCCGACTCACATCCAGGGAGACTGGCTTGATTTTTCCGCCAACTACGCGCACGCCGGATCCTGACACGGACTATGTCGCCATGACCCGTTCCTCCAGTGGCGAGTCGTGCCCCACGAGACGAAATACCGTGACAGCATCCGGATATCAATTAGGCCCAGGCGAAGATTCTGATTCAAACACTCGGTGATTGGGTTGATCCGCTCATCCGATCAGCTTTGCCTTTTACATTCAATCAACAACAGGAAATTATCGATCAAGTCCGCATCCGGAAGCTCGCAGAGGAGCTTACCAGTCGCCCGTACATTCAAGTGATCGCCGAGGTATGGCTAAGTGCATCCCATTCAGTTTCGCGCTGCCAGTGGAGCAAATCAAATACACAGATTGATGCCAGTCAGAAAAAAATCTACCTCGATGCCAAAGTAACAATCTTAGAGAGCGCGTGTGAAGTCGCAGAACCAAGCAACTTTGGCTAACTCGTCCGGTGCGCGCTGGTAGCCTCGCCGGTCACTGACTCCTTGGTTTTCTCCTTCAACCCCATTTTCAAATCAATACCCGGCTCGGCACGGTTGATATATCTGGTTACCGTTTCAGGCCGCATAGCTACCATGTACTGCTGTCCGTCGTTTTACCCAAATTGCGCTACCCATACCGATAGGGACGGAAAGCCGGTGGACTCGTTCATGACACCCGAAGGAATCAAAGCCTGCCAAGGATCATCATCGGCGGCGTCTTGTTGACCCGTTTATCAATCATAGGATCCCTGACTTGTTCCTTACAAGCACAACGCCATGCGGGTAACCTTTTAGCATGTGGCTTCCCACCTGCCAGTGCAGTGATGCTCCCTTCATACTTGGGCCAAGTTCAAGCTCTTGCTCGTCGTGTGTGCTGCGCTCGACGTCGGCGGTACAGCAAGCTGTAACACTGCCTACTACCGTAGCTCGACTTGGCAAGTATAGGGCAGAATGTACTGTTGGTAAGTGGTCAGGTTCGGGTCTCTCGGCTCGAACTCGAACATGCTGCACTCCGCCACAAATATCTTGTCACCGAAATCGTATCCACGGGTCAAGTCTCTGGATGGATGAATCACGACAGTCAGATGGAACTTTTATGAGCGAACGTATATTCCAAGCAGTTACAGCACGAAGCTTCCTAGTCTTACGCATCTGTTGTATGTACTATCGACTTCGTCATCAGATTTTACTCGTAGATGTTAATGGACGCGAATTGGAAGTATGCGTCATTGAAAGCTGACGGGTTGTCTGCAGCGAGCTGGGGTTAGCGACGGAGACACGAAATACTCCCTGTTACCTACTGTTCACGTAATCTGTCGGAAAGCCGGTGAGCTTCCGGATGAATCGGTCAAGAGGGAGAGCCACGCACCAATACAAGTCGAGGGACACCCAGAAGCGGCATAAACAGCAGAGTTCCCAGCCCAGTCACCACCTCCATACAGTTTAAGCACCGTAGATCCACGCCAAGTTGGGCAAGAGAGAGACTCACAGAAAGTCAGGTTGATAATGATGTTGTTGGCATCAAAGTGGGTTGCCAAGTCACAGTCCGTGTTGGGGAAGTATGCAGCGGGCGTTCCCTGAAAGAAACCCATATTTAGAGGATGGTTGGGAGAACGGGAGGAGTCGTGATTCACCCAATTACTCGTGTCGACGGTGGTAGCACCGCTGGTCACATCACTTGGCGCAGATGTGTCACCGCGTTCCCAGAACCAGACACTGATGTAGTTGTTTGTGCGTTCCATCGCATACCTGGAGGGTTACGCTGTGACGGTTCACTGACTCGCGGGACCAAAGTACCTACCATCCTCCACCGACGTTGTTAAAACCGGGACCGAAGCTGTTGTCGTCCTCGGTCAATTGCACCCCGCACCCCACGTTTCCACCGACTGACGATAGTTAACTAGGATTTGAAACGAGGTCATCGAGAGACACATACCTGTAGCGTCGCAGTTCGTAGAAATACTCTTCCTACACAAACATTGAGGAGGGATGATCGAAACACGTGCACTTGATCCTTACCCAAGCTGTGTGACACCAGAAGTGGGGATCGAGCAATCTGGGGTGGATGATGTCAAGCATCATATCAGTGGCGCGAATAATAAATCTACTGACCGGGACTCGTATGGAGCGTCGACTGATTCGGTGTAACGTCATTCACACCCTCGGCGATATCGACTTCACCCTACGATATTGGTTAGTTCTAAGAACGTTCTATGATATGGAAGCGTACGCCATTGGGCCAGTTGGCTTCGTTAGTCTCCCAGACGGCCTAGATCCGAAATGTCAGCTGCACTTTGCCACGTATGAGCACCGGCAACTAGAAGCAAAACTTACGGGCCACGTGCTTTGAGCGTCAATCAGAAATGTAAAATAATAAAATTAAGTGCTGTCGGAAACTTACCCGCATCCTTGGGGCATGTGGGGCATGTCGAATCTGAAAGGGAAAGACCAGTCATCCAAATGGGTCCAATCCGGATCAAGTGGTCATGCATACACTACAACGTGTGTGGTGTATTGATTATTAGAACGGATCCGAACGGAATTCCGTCCCGGGCCGGTTGGCGAGAGGACTGTAGTGTCGTCTGCACGCATGATAAAAGTGTTGCTTGTAGCGTACGTGAGATTCAAGCTCTGAGCGGTGGCCTCGTCGACGTAGTTCCTGGATAAAGAGATCATAAGAAATCTGCCGCGAAGAAGTATGACATCTCCTACACGCGACCGGCGGTGGGATCTGCGATAGCCTCGAAGCTGAAGGCACTGTAAAAGCCCTCGCCAACGATGTTATCACTACGACTGTACGTCGCACCCGCCAATGCAAGTCCAGCGAGGGACGGGAGAACAAGGGCACTGATCGTGTTCGAGAACTTCATGATGGTCACAGGACTGTACCAGGAGGGGGTGTGATGCTGATTGCGATGTGTGTCCTTACATTGTATTTATGCACCTTAGGCTTCAATCAAGGAGAACCGATGCAGCGACGACGGAACAGGTGCCGTACCGACTTCGGATGAGATGTAGTATGCGATGGAGGCTAAGTTTCACTTGGATGCGAGGGGGCGAAACCCTTTCGAGAGTTAATGATAGGTTATAAATGTCCTGGCGCACTTTCTGCAGCGAATAAGGAAGAAAGAGTACACTCACCACTTCGTAAGCAAGGTCACAAGAAAGTGCTTTCCCTAGACCTTTCCCGAAAAGGTATGTGTATTATGGGTCGCTGCACGTAAAATACGTTATGCGGAGAAATGACCCGCTATTCATACACTCACCGATCATTTGAGTTGTCTATCGAATCATGTGGCACCACCTACAAGGATGACGAGAGAGAGAACTGTGGTATGTGAATTTTGGCTTCAAATAGACGGGGATCTAGGCTCGGAACATTGAGCTACCGTACGGCGGAGCCCAGTGACCATAATTGTCGATGCATTCGTCATGAGTCTGTCAGACGTGACCTTTGAAAGTAGAACGTCCCGTAGCGACAGAGGTCCACGCGGAGAGTGCACCACGCGCAGGGTGATCCATGTGCTCTACAGAGAGGCGCCATGTGAAGAATGGTATCACCTGATACTATAATGCACTCAAGTGCAGCAAAGAGTTCGAGGATGGTTTAGACTCTTTGTAAGGTGTAGGAAAGAGCATCATGACACTTGCGCATGTCGCGTGCGAGTACTCGGTAGGGGTCAGCCAAACAAAAAGGTTGAGTTTGCCTAGTCCGAAGAGGCTTAGATACCATCACGGGACACCTGCAGACCCTCAAACCTGGCTCTCCCAGAAATGGGTGAATGCAACAAAATTCACAGCATTCTGCTGTCAGCATAACCTTGTTGGCAGTACGGAAAGACAGGTAAGGCATCCAGTGCGAGTATCGTGGGACTGGGTGATATTTAGCACTCACTGGCACATGGACCGGGAGTCGAGACGCTCCCTTGGTCTTGTGGGGTCAACCGGTCATCGCCAAGCACGAACTACATCTCCAAGTTATAGTTCGAATAAGCTCATCGTTCGGCCCAAGCGACCGAAGTTGGTTATAAAAAGCTGCTGCGGTAGTTGCTTATATAAGCTTATCTCAGTAATTGGACCACGGTTGTCACTGCGGCCCCACGCCGAGTGACGACCCTCACAGATGTGCGAAACGCGTACAGGTTGGAAAAATCTCTCCCTTTCGAGGACAGCCTCTCACATAGTCCCTGACGAGTCGATTGCAACAGCAGGCACAAGCTTGATGTACCTGCCATCGTGCAGCAAGTTTACCTCTGAATCTAACTGACCATTTACTGGCAACAGCAACTGAAGAACAATCTGCCGCGAACTGGCATGACATCCCTTTCACTATGAAATCGCCATCTTAACACTTCGAACGACGCACCCAGTCCCCCATGAAATCTGTACGAACATCGACCTTACCCTCCGACCATCTGTCAGTCACCACTTGCGTAACAGAGAGCCATCAAGGCTGTCTAGTACCTCTCCCTCCGATTGGTCAAGTCAATATTCAATCCGTGTGCAAAAGCCCCTGGATGCATCACATACTCGCAATCCCATCGCACGCTGTATGTTTGCACCATGACGTTAGGGTTGACGTTTTCATTCGCTTTTATCATTGACCTGGTTGGCATGTGGATCGTCTTCGCACACGAGCTTTTCGTCTCGATTCCCATTGCCCGTGATGTCTGATAACAACACCACCATCCCGCCGTACACAGGGGGAACGAGTTCTGTTACACTCATCCCTTCCCTACAGGCTGTCATGATCGGACACACATTCCTGGTTCTCCTCGTTCCCCTTCTGGCTGCATTGTTCTACTACTCTACTCCTTACAGCCGGCGCCAACCTATCTTTATCCTCAACGTCCTTGGACTCACTTTAGCTTTCTCCCTAGGGATAATTTCCGAAGCCGTGCACGTAAGCGCCGCAATACTGAACACACGACTATTTAGGGATTGATTAACGTCGTAGCTTCAGGCAGTGATGTCGCCGCTTAGCAAGTGGTCTCCACAGGTGCGATGCTCCCAACATCAAACACTGATTGAACAACTCAGTTTCATCGTTACAACTTAGTTACAGATAACCATTGGGTTTATGGGTATCTGCCAAACGATACTAGTGGACTCTACCTTGCTTGTTCGCCTTATCACAGTGCACCCCTTGAGCCGTATCGGCCCTGTTCGGTTTGCACTCCTCACGTCCCTGCCAATACTACTCAAGGCCACTCGTGTGATCAACTTGATTTTGTACATTCACCAATTGAGTGCTATAGCAAGTGGTCCAAATGCCTCACAAAGGACTCGCACCGCGTGGACCACATTACCATATGTGAAAATCGATTGGATCGCCCAAATGGCGGACAACAGGTCAGTTTCCCCATCCCCTGATTTTACTGTACGAATTCTGAGCTTTTCTCTACTTGCAGTTATGCATCCATCGCTTTCCTCTGGACCATCCGAGGTTTTCAAGCCGACACCACGTCAGGTGAACTCATGAGTGCTGTTTCCTTTCGTCAATGTAAACAACCTCTATGCGCCGCTCGCCCTTTATAACGACTTGCTTCTCACTTCTTTCATAGCATCTTTTGCAAGGCGCATACGGATTCTCTCCCGTCTCGCGCTCTCAAACTTTATCATCCCGACCCTTATATCAATCATACAGCTCGTTTTGCTTTTCCGATTCGGTGCCACGAATACAATCGTCGTAAATGACGTCGCGTACGTCAATGCCTTGGTCTCCGTTTTCGGCGTCGTATTCGCCACAGTATGGGCCGGAAAGGAACATAGGAGAGAAGCAAATGCGCCCCAAAACCTTTTTCAATCGAAACGCGAACAGCGGTACAGACACGGGCTCGAGGCTACCGACACATCTTGTGGTGGAACCGCGAGCTCTGTCTCTGACAGAGTGGACGTGGGCGTTCAAGGTAACGGATTACTTTCGCTTTCGTTGGTGTTTGGCCTTATTCTTCATGATCTCAGTCGATGATTTCATGGGGGGACGTGATAGCGTCCTGCCACTACAGACAACGAGGGGTTATAGCCCTGCGTTCCGACATATTGAATCCGGTGGACTGCTCTACGTCTAATCTAGAGATTAAATCGACTTCAAAATGGAGAAGCTTACCGACGTGTCATACAAGTCGCGATCTATGAAATCGCTATTCGGATGAAGATAATTGGCAGGCGGGTAGAATACTGGCCGAGATCAAAAAGCATGCCCACTGGCTGGATTGAACAACCGACCTCATCATAATCGATGTTACAAGTGACGCGCTCTACCACTGAGCTAAGCGGGCCCTTGTTTCCCACAACCATCATTCATCCACCTAACATTCGCATTGCTTATGGGGGAACATGTTCCTTGAATAGTTTTCTTTGGGAGAACATTGTTATGATAATGTTGTACTACATGGAGACAAAGTGAAGGCTCAAAGACCTTCCAATACGTATAAACCGAGATAACCTTGTATTTATGCGGTCCAAACCTTGGCGATAAGCTCTGTCAAACCTAGCGCGGGGATCAGCTTCCAACAACTCACGCGACCTCACAACGATAAAGAAAAACACACCGATGTCGTTCGTGTTAAACTGGTAAACGCCGACCAAAACGCCGACGGTCGCAGCCCTGAGCGTCCAGCTCATCAAGGGACCAATGATGGGGAACTTTCGCTTATGGAGATAATCGACGAGGATGGCATCGAACTGCACGTTGAAAGGTCAGTGATATGAAACTTGAATACCTTGTAATGGTGCCTACTCCGATGTGACTGTGCATCACGAGTGAGATACCCAAGAGACCGTCGAGGACGGGGTACGCCGTGCCAGACGTTGCGAGTGCTGCCGCGGTCACGGGTAGTAATGCTGCGGACAGAAGGCGTTCGAATGCCCAATGGTATGAACCGTGGGTCTTCGATGGAGGAGGGAAGGATGTCGGGTCATTGACAGTTCCCTTGTAGATCGCTGGACGCCATCAAGTATGAGAACGTGAGGTTGAGCGAGAAATAGTGGGAACTCACGTCCACCGGGAACGAATTGGGTCGTCGAGCTGGCGGCACGTCTCGCTACAACGACACCTGAGCTGTCCGTCCTGTGGGAGGTTGTGAAAGACATACCGTGGAGCGCCGACCGCAAAACATTGCGGCCAGTGGCAGAAGCGAATGTTCTGGGCAGCGTCGAGCGCATCAAGGACGACGCAGTCATTTTCGTCGAGAATGTGAATAGGGTAAGGGACTGTCAACAAATGTTCGGCGGGCGGATGCGTGGATAAGACAGCGAGGAAGTGGAGCCAATCACATGGCTCCGGTTGCAACCGAGCTCCTAATAAGTTAAGATTTATTTATCCTGATCTATATACATACTTAGAGAATAAAATAATACTGCGAAATTTACAAAAATGGACATGTAGTTTTGTTTGGCAACTCGCATTACATCGTGTCTCGGTAGTACTACCACCGCGTCGATCATCGATCGGGGTCGATTGAAGGTGCAAGTATTATAGCAACTAAGGCTATGAGCGATGCGGCCACTCATCGTCGTCTCGTGGTTAGCGACTAATCAAATTTATCTGTCCATTTGCTTTGTGAGGTAAGGGTGGTGCGGGAGAAGCTTCAAGTTGCACCGCCCGGGGTTGCTCGGTGAGATCATCGAATCATTGATCACATCAAAGTTGCCCCCCGGTCGTTGGGCGCCCCTCAGCCTCCTGACACGAACGAGCCACCATGGCTTCACCATGGCTTGCCCGACGCCCTTTCGGAGCGTTTGCCTTTGCAATCCTCGGTCTTTTGACTTTCTCCAACGTCGAGGCAGGAAATACGACATGTGCTGGAAATCTAACAGATTGGTGCGCTTCGCCTCCGTTGCGCATGATGGTGGCGTCTCATTGCTCGGCAGGTACACTGACGCAGTCGGCGAAACAGCATGTGGGTCCAGCAGCCCTCTGACCTTGAGAATCGCTCACGCAGAGTGCAGGCGAAACGTACCAACGATTGAGGCAAATATGCAATCGAAATTGTGAGCGAAAAATATCTGGTTTGATATTTCTCCGACTTCATGTCACGCAACCAGATCAAGTCCCTAGTTTTCGTCCGAATGCCCCTGGCGATAATTGTGACGATCAACTAGGCACGTCATCTATCTTTTTCTTCCATTGGTGATCTGTACCCATGTACAGTACGTAGCGGATTGCTGTTGCAACTCCATCTCATGGGCGCTGAGTATGCTATGCATGAAGTACGATTCCCAAAGATCTTAACTGCGGGTGAACGTTCTCACATTTCTTACAGTTGCCAGTGGGATGTCTTGGGCGATTCGTCCACCGGCATCGATGCTAGTACGTGCCGTGCTTCCTTGACGCTCTTGATGTTTAATCGTGTACCAGGCGTGGGTGCATACGGGGTGTATCGTAGTCCCTCGGGGTCGTTTTGCACTCCTAATACAAACCAGTCGTAGGTCTCGTTTCTTGTCCTTCTGGATGACACTGATGCCCAAATAGGATTCCTTCACAAATCCAAACTGCTGTCTGCAATGCCGACATCAAATTGGACGATTTCTTGTACGATGTTTTTTGGAGCAATGGGTCATGGTACGAGCTCCACACCTATAATTGAGAAGTTGCCTGAGTAGTTTTATTCCACAGGCATTTGTGAGTTTCTTGAGCCCGTGTACAGACTCTAATGTGTTGATTCTCGTGAATTAATTTAGCGTCTATACCATGGAACGTGCAGGCCAGCAGCAAGTGGAATTCAACAACAACACGTTCACCCATTGCAACTCGACGACATCCACAGCCTCCCTGGTTTCGGGTTCGCTGACTTCATCAATCACTGCTGCTACGTCTGCCCCTTCTGCCTCCTCGTCTCACACAAACACCGCGACTATCATTGGAGGTGTCATTGGAGGTATAGCTGGATTGGCGTTGATTATCGGTACTGGATTTGTCTTGTTGAGAAAGCGAAACCAGCACCGATTTCCTCTGAGGAATATAAATAGGGAAACAATGTCTGAAGCCACGCCATACATTCTTCCTTCCCTGGGTAGGCACACCCGTCACCTGCTTCATATGCGCGTCACTCATGGCACCGCACCGTTCAGCTCCAGGTGGTGGTTCAGTTCGGTCTTCGTCTGACTTTATTCAACAAACTCGACATTGGCCAAGTTTTAGGAATATTTCCTTTGACGTTCGGCCGCGGTCAGACACGGACACGTCGTACCCTTTTGAGGAACTGTCGGACATTGCACTATCCGATCTTCAGAGCGAGCTGGCTCGCCATGAAGACATGGGTCCCGTGGCACCGCTGAATCGTACAGCATCTGGCAGACTCCCTCCTGCGTACAACCCAGAGTGGGAACCGCCTCGTCCCCAGCGTCGTCCACTACCTTTACCTACGACCGCGAGCGACAGTCCCACAACACCGCCGATGATCACGCAACCAGAGTCAAAATAGAGAACAGCTTTCAATGTTTTGCAGTTCTCGCACGGGAGGTGTTCATGCATAAGCGTTGTTGCTGTCGTCAATGTTTTTTTTTTACTGCGCTTTCCATCACAGGTTCGTTCGTGTACTACTAGTCGGTCCCTGATATCGGGGTACGCTCTGAGAATATCCTCGACACTGTTGTTTACCTATGGTTTTCTTTCTATCATGCAATATACCCACCGAATGGTCTGTCGTCGCATAGATTTCCCGTGGGACGTCGAGAAAACGTTGCTCGACTTCTGCCAGTGTGTCGTCACACCCCGATATCGGAAAGGATCCTGTGGGACACCCAAGCCTGAGATATGTCGGGCTCCTGCTACACGCTCGTTCGGAGAGAAGTCCTAGTCTAATCATGTGCTTGTTTATCCGGAACTTTTCAACTTGAAGCTCTATGATAGCGACCGTGACACTGTCGCACTCACGGCTCACAGCTTCCGTGAGTGAGCCGTATGGATGGAAAGAAACTGGGGTACAACCGGGGAACTTGCTGAAGCTCGTTCTGACATCGATCCATTCCGAGGTTGCTTGCGATTGCAAAGGAAACGAGTTTATTCGACACAATCATTTCGGACACGGTAAAAATGGTAGTACAACAGCAATAGAAAAGTGCATCATCTCTCCATTGGAGCCCTGCTCAAGCTCCCTGCTCGAGGTCGTGTTGTAACCCGGTAGGAGATAGGTCATCATCAACATCCACGTAGTCGTTCCCAGAAGTCAGCCACATGATGTTTGTCAAGCACGAGTATGAGACACTCAACACCGAGTATCGTGACGGTTGCACGATTTATCGGACCGAAAATATATATCATGAGGGCGACAGAAAAGAATTGGATTCTAGATCAATGTGAGTTAAACAGAAATGGAACCGACAATGTATTGAATGACATACGACCAACCGAGGGTGGCAGCCGGGAGACCGTGCGTGACTGCAAGACACGGCATTCCCCCTTTCACTAGACTGAGTTTCCGTATGCCTTCCACCTGTCATGGCCAACGTTGGGATTGTGATTCCGAGTAGCAATGACATGTACAATAGGAACATACCATGGTGGCCGTAAATTTAGGATCACTGTACAAGTTCCTCAGTGCATAGGAGATCATAATAGAGCCGATTGTTGCAACAAGCGAACAATAGATGGTGATTTGGATGGGATTTGCGGGCGAATCTTGCGGAACAACACCGGGAACAGCCAAAAAGCCAATATTCACGGTAAGCATCACTGTGGACTACGAGACGTAAGATATTTGGCAGGTAAAGCGAGGGACTCACTAAGAGGGTAAACGTGCTCAAGTCGGAATTGAGTCTGTTGACAAGATCTTTCCAACGAGGCTGAAGGACAATACCATCAACCCAGACTCGTTGCAAGCAGATAGCATTCGTTCGGTGATCCGAACAGTAACAAATTTATGACTTTGAATACAACACTGCGATTCCAAGTCTGCTGCCCAAACAACCGTGTATCTGCGTCCAAACGTGCGCTCGGCTGACCGCAAAAGTTCAGGAACTGGTTTTCAGCTAGCATCACATTCAGGAAACCAGGTGGTAAAGCATGTCCAGTAACACTCACTGAAAAAAGACATTAGGCATGCTTCATCCAGCATCAGTACCGTGTCATGGCGGTAATGAGGAATGGGTGCACCAATGACCCAGATATTGTTTGGATCGGAAATCTTCTCGTCATCTTTGCCAGCAGTGAGCAAGGTCAAGAAAGAAAGAAAGGAATATTCACCCTTGAGTGAATTGACAAGGTCTAGCATTGCAACAAGTTCATCTTGTGCAAACGGACTCGTAGAGAAATCAGTAGTCATCATACCTGGGGGTATAATTAGAACATAGTTCGGGGATTTCACACAGGGGATGTACCGGTCTTGGCATAATTGAGCATTCCCTTGAGACCTTCGAAGAGACCTTTGGACAGGTATGATTGTGCGGGTAGTATTCACAGTGCAACCTCAATTCCATGTTAGATGTGATATACAGTGTCAAAATGTAGCCCAGCGGGAACAGACATGCCTGCAGGACCACCAAAAGAAGCTTACCAGTAATGATCTTCAACCAAGTACCCTAATGCGTGTAGTGAAAGAATAGAGTGGAGGATTGAACATACTGATATGGTGATTCCATGCAAGTCAGTATGTACCGAGATGTTCTAGTGGTTGTACTGTATGAACCCAGAAGAGAAGGCGATGTCTGTGGTCGACAAAATACTGTACCATTTTGATCAGTTTGACAGCCCCTGTGACATATGACACATGATGAAAATATGGTTTCAATGATAGTGGTTGGCAACCTATGACTTAGGCACAACCGAACACTTCGAACTGAGACTTTAGTAGAGACGAGGAAATGCCAGAGGGAAATCCAGCAAGAACTTCACTAGAGTTCTGCTGGCATTGGATTCATACTATATATACTGAGTACATTGTTTGTACATATTTGGTGCATGGAACATGATGGAACATCATAGAACATTCAAGAAGCAATTCGTGAGATAAAGAAGCATAGCTGTGGGTACAGAATGGAAGAGAAGAATAGAAGCCCACAGTGATTAAATACATGAGGCGGACAGCCTCACATAGCCGTGATCCCATCGGGCACGGAGATTAACACAGCCGAGTGCACAGCAACTCAGCCACATGATGTGAGGGGCACACAGCTGCCACCCCACCACTCCTTTTAAGAACCCCCTCCCTCACCACCGCAAAGTGGATAAACTAACCCAGTCTGGACTGACTGTCCACTCTGTCTCTCTCCAACCCCGCATTGAAAGATACACACCTCCTCAGAGGCGCATGGCTGCACCTCCTCAGAAACCCCGCATTGAAAGACACACACCTCCCCTGAAGCACACGACTGCACCTTCTCAGAAACCCTGTGCCCCTTCGTGCACACCCTCCTCCACTCGATCCTGTCGTGACCTTTGTTGCCCACCTCGCTCCCCTCGTGGCGGTTGCCACGTTTGCTCCAAGGTTGGCTGTCACTCCAGTCGACATGTCTCCTCCCCTCTCCTCTGCCTCCATGACCTCACTGCTTGGGCCACTGCTCGTGGTTATCAGGCTATCTCAGCAGCCATCTTACCACTCTCACAGAAACTCTCCATCGTCGCTTGTTGCGCCCTGGATACCTCATCCCTCTTCTCTCCTCCTTCGTCGCCTCCACCTGCGACTCCCTCCCCCATTGATCCCACCAGACCTTTGTGGTCTATCCTTGAAACAACTGAGCCCTCCACCTTGGCTCATATCTCCCCCTGTCCTAGTCCTGTCTTGGACCTCTCCAGTCCCGTCCAAAGCCTCCCCTCTAGTCCCTCTGCCGCCGATGTTGCCATCCCCGATGATGACTTCGAATTCATGGCACATTTCATGTCCCTCATCAATGCCCCGCCTGTTGCAGACCTCGAATACGTGCTGACATAGATAGGGTATGTGACTGGCAATACACCTATAGAATCTAGGGGTTTGTAGACAAAGGGGCAACGACGGTAAATGTAGTTGTAACCATAGTCAAGGGCTCACTGGAGGTAACACTTATAATGACGTCATTAAGCGTGAAGGATCTTCCTTGGGAGTATCCTGGTCTTGCAAAGGTCTAGGACCAACACTTGACACAAGAGTGACTTAGGTGGGAGGAGGGATTGAACCGTTGTTCAAGTGTATGGTGTCAAATGACGAATAAGATCTACTTGGGGTAGACCTTAGTTCGTCGTACATTATATAGGATGTGGTTCTACGCTGACTAAGCTACTGTACAGTACCATAGGGCATAGGGTCGGATAAGTATAGTAACAGGGTACAGGGTACAATGATCTAGAACCAGTCTAGAAGCGTGCATGCGTATGGCATGAGGGATGACATCATAGATAGCAAGAATAGTGGGGTAAAGGGTATGATGTCATAGATAGCGTACCTGGTCTAGGTCAATGACGTAGAGTCTAGAGTGAGTGACGTCATGATGATGTCAGGTCACGTGACCAGGAAAGAGAGGAGGGGAATCGTATCCAGTATATGATGAGAGTCCAAGGAAAACCTTGTAAAGGACAAGGGTGAAGGTATGCACCAAGAAGGGGAAATACCGTAGAGGTGAAAGGGTGCAACCGTAACACCACCCCCCTCTGTCCGCCTCGCCACATTACCTTGCTCCTGCATATCTTAAGAGTGTTCCCTGGTGGTTCACACCTTAGTTCGGGGGTAATGTTACGATTCATCATTAGCCCCTATTATTTTCTCTTCACCTACACATTGACATTCCCCTTCACTAGTCTTAGTATGACTTAGTCCCTTGACTTCATCCTTAGACTTATCCTTGTCATGTGACCTTACACATGACCATTCACATGACCCTATAGAAGCCTTTGCTTCTCATTGATCCCCGTGCCTCATGTCAGAGGCTTCTCTTCTATCTCGCCTCATCTTAGAGGCTTCTCTTCCATTGTACCTCATGTTCGCCTCATGTCAGAGGCTTCTCTTCTCTTTGATCCCCACACCTCATGTCTGAGACTTCCTTTGTATTCTTAGACTTACCCTAGACCCTGTGTTACGATTCATCGGACCCCTATTTCTTTCCCCTAACCGTTCTACTACCCCTGCTGTTTGAGCCCCGCTCGGGTCTTTCCTTCCTACCCTTCGCCCTGATTCTCACTTACCTATTTAGCGTGACTC
>JBBPLY010000153.1:0-43628 GCA_038090035.1 Xerocomus nothofagi | reverse complement strand
GGTCCGCCGTTTTCTTAGAAATTTTATTTGGGACATCCCAATGGGTCTATCTATGACCCCCAGGTGTCATTCAGTTGAAATATTTGACATGCATTTGTAATTACAATTCCCCCACAGAGTGTATGATTTTCTTGTCTTGCAAGTCATAGTGCGTCTGGGTGAAGAATTGGAGACCGAACGAAGCGCCAACCATCATGATGATGAGTACGAACGGCAACCCAAACGGTGCAGGATGCCGCTTGAGTTTTCTCTGCAACGAAGCGTTCAACGGGTTGGATTCCATGGTCGGCATGCTCTATATGGGCTCGTCGATACAAAGTGTGAGCGAGTCTTAGCAACCCGGATCCGACCCAAACGACTCCTGCCACGCTCACCACAACTGTCGGTTAAGATCGATATTGATACTCCCCTGCTGGGTGCATTGCCACCGGTGACGTCATGAATGGTCAGATTGCTCACTGCCACCTGCAGTCGTCGTGGCCCAGCTCATACAAACGCCTCTCTTACTACTCTTTCCTAAGAAATGACGCCTGTCAAGAGAGCTGAGCTGGATATTCTAGCGCGGTTTTCCAGCGACGTTTGGGGCAAGCCCAATGCTCTCCAGAAATTTATTTCTCCCCAGAATGCCGAGTTCGTCGACTTTGGACAATATTTTACTACCCTTCGAGCCATTTTTTCAGGCCTTCTGGTGCATGATAAGATACTGGTGAGAGACGAATATCGCACTGCAGTGGAAGCCTTGCAGACGAAAAGTTACGAAAAAGGGGCATACATTACAGGACAGCCCGGTATCGGTAAGCCACGGATATATTCTCACAACTTGAACTTCAGTATTGAGTTTTCTTTGCACTAGGGAAAACATTCTTCCTCCTTTATGCACTCGTCCACTTCCTGCGTCAGAAACAAGCGGTCGCAGTGCAGCTTCTGTCTGGTAAACCATTCTACTTGCTCTTTAAAGAGCATACTGCCACACTCCACCATCTGAATGATGACCCGAGTCCGCTGGACGAGTGTCTTTTTGTATGGGCTCTCTGTGACTCCAATAAGGATGTTATATCTCCGGATCCTCTTTTCTCGCGCAGTCCTCATATCCGAACCATCCTAACAACCTCACCCAAGGCCTCACGTTGGCAGGAATGGAGTAAGCAAATTGGTGCTAAACCCTATATAATGGATATATGGTCAAAGCAGGAAGTTGAGAACCTCGCGTAAGTAACGTATCCTTTGTTCCAACAAGATCTGACGAGATGATCAGCACGCTGCTGGGAAAGGATGTTGAGCGCATGGCCACGCTTACCGAAAAGTGGGGCGCTATTCCCCGAACATTGCTGCAGTACCTTGAAACAGAGGATTGGAGAGTTGAACGCATGTATCGTGCACGCGCCAAGAAGGCTGTTATGGAATGCAGCACCATGGCAATAGCAGGACCAGACCTCGACATTCCCTTTGATCCCCCATCACGCTTCTATTTCATTCGGCCAACAAAGCTTCCCGACGAGACTATCGATCATGATTTTCCCTCCATATATGTGCCGACGCGAACCATCTTGGGACTCCTGGACGATGCGGTCCGGGACAAAGACAACTTAACCCAGCTGGACTTCTACCGCACTCTGAGCTCATTCGCAATTACTCGTCCCGCTGCTGGCTTTGTCTACGAATCTTGGTTCCGCTGCTTCTTTGCTCAAGGAGCAAGCATTCACGTCCAATGGGTTACACTGGGTCTGCATGATAACGACATGGCACCGCGGTCTACCCAGCTACAAAGTCTGCCAAAGCGGATAGATCCCATCCGGAGTGCTCTAGCGACTGCCACGGCTCCATACTTTTGGGTTGCCCCTAGTGGTTTCCCCGGCATAGACAGTGCTCTTGTGCTCACGAACGAGATCTTCGTGTTTCAAGTAACCATGGCGTCCAAACACAATGACCCAGCGAACGGCATGAAGACGTTACGAAAGCTCTTGCACCGCGATTTGAAGGAGCTTCCTCTGAGAGTGGTATTCGTCGGACCAGAAAAAGGTGCAATACAGCAAGTTGCACAGGACTGCGGGAAGAAGTTTCAGCTTCAAAAGGAAAATGTACCGGTTGGGTGGTCGGTGGTAGACCGCGTGCGTGGTAGTGTGGTACGTTAGTTCGTTGAGTCATCAAGGGTATGATTCTGACTTGGTTGTTAGGAACCTGATGGCGAGTCGGATCCAGTACCGGAGATGGACGTCGAGGAATGAGGCCAGCAACATTGATAAATGATGTCTGTCGCGTGTTGCGTATTTCTACTTGTCGTCAAGCACCCCTCAAGTGGTTGAAGCCCTTGCAGTTATGAATTGTCTAGCAACCATGTAGACTCGCAGCTTAGTCACGTTGTATCGGAATTCTTTCTCGTCCTAGCTGCATCATCTGTTCTGAATCATGAATGTCGTAATGGAAAATCGCCGAACGAGGTGAGCGATTCATCCCTAGGACATCATGGAGCTCAAGCGGGTGCTGGCGTATTAGTATGTCTAGCGTGAGTGATCGTTTCGAACCCGCTATCTTCTTCGTCAGCCCTCCTGCAGAACAACCCTTTTTTTCTTTTTGCATACCACCGCGCGCCTCAAACAAAGGTTCAAGCAGATCACACAAAGGATATCCGCAATATCGATCCCCGAGGGGGTGTCTGAGAAGGTTGGAAATGCCCCGAGAAAGTCGGTGAGGGCCCATTGATCGACCTCATGACACTACTAGAATTGGCTCGCACGCCCTTTGATTACCTTGGGCAACCTCACTGATGTTCCTTGGCGTTGAGGGATACTAATATACATTCTTGGTTCTCATCCAGGACTCAGAGACGTCTCCGACATCCACAAGTTCATCTCTTTGCTCGTGTCCCGTTCCGGGGGACGGTCTTAACGTGTTACCTTTTAGAAGCAATCTCGGTCATGCGTTGGTGGACCACTCTGACATTGACAGAATCATTACCGTTTTCGAGGATGTCCCATGCCTCACGTCCAACGACCGTCTTGAGCTGTATGACCCAGAGGAACTGGACGCTTGAATGTCTCTGCGATGCCTCAGACCTCAAAAAGGTCCTTTCAGCTCTGGACGTCGAGGGTCTTGCAAAAAGGGTTTGAACGGCTAGTGCCCCAGGTTAGGTTTTTGTTGGCCGTTTCGAACCGAGCATCACTGATTCAATACAATAACAGGCCATGGGAGTCGTGCCAGATGACCGTGCTGACATGCTTGCTCTGTTCAGCAATCTCTCCAGTGCGTTATCAACGCCCTTCGAGTCCTTTGGTAACATGAGGGATATCAGGAAAAGTGTTTCCTCTTACGAAGACGCACTGCATTACTTCCAGAGGACCACTGGGCCCGGAGATATCTCTCTTTGTAACTTCGCTCCGGACGCCCGCGACAAAGCCGACATCGATGAAGCAATCTACTATGCTTGCCAGAAAGAGCTGTGGGATGGAATTCCGATGATTGTCCCGTCAATGTGTTCAGGCTGGTCATCCACAGATCCGTGCTCTTTGTTTGCCTTGTGGGCTGGGTTGATTCATCTTCACTTCCCACAGCTGCAATATTTTGCTCATACCACGTGAACAAAGATGTCCGACTTGTTGATTTCACCATGGACACCTAGTACGTTCGGCGTTCTTGTCTACTACCCAAAAACCATCACGCGACCACCGCTAGCACCGCATCATTGCCCTCCCTCGACCGAACTCAGCCGGACACGCTCGACCCTCCGGTGCATGCAGGGAAATGGAACGCCTCCAAAACCCCGTTAACGCACTGTGCTCACCATACCATCCTCATACCGAGCACAACCTGAGCACCGTTGAGGACGTTACCTGTCACGGCATCAAGGACTGTCATGCCACACTCGACAGCCGTGGTCTGATACTCGCCTCGAAGTGGCCCTCTAGGCTGCCAGAAATCATCCACCTCCAGCTCTTTCCCTGTGTGCCTGCGTGGTGGTGGGATCGAGGGGTTTGTCTTACATTTCTTTCGCACAACTATTTCGCATATGCCTGTTTCGTTCTGGGGTTATTTGATGACCATAAACGTATTTACTACAGAGGATAGTCCGTTTGCGTACCGCTGCGTGTATGACAAACTCATTTCCCCAATTTGCTACTCCTTCGCCCACGATACTGTGTTCACGATCGCACTTTACCCTTGAGCCGCATAGTTACAGGTTTTTTCGGGACTGAATCCTCGGTTTCATAGTCGAAGTAAAAGCGGCGTCGTTGTATCGATGTCGGGTCTTGGTCCTTGAGCAAGTCCAGCGAGATGCAAGGTGCGATCGGCCTAGATAAAGTTGTTGTAGGTATCGACGATGGTATGCTCACCCAATTCGGTATCGATGCAGGACGAGCGTTATTGCGAGGAGGAATATGGGTGGCAGATGCGTAGTTGAGATTGAGGGTAGTCAAGGACGGGAAATCATTTCCGCAGCCTTCGAGCAAACCTCAGGAATAACCACTGTGACCGTGTTAGAGAGCTACGCAATTATTATACAGTCAGGAAGAACTTGCCATACCTGGGTACAAGAATGAAGAGAAGGCGATCGGTGAATGCGATGAGTCCGAACGGCAAGCGCGTCTGAACCAATTCGATCTTATCTATTTGACCGTCTTCTGCTAAGCCTAAGGTCGCCCACGAGTGCTGCAGCAGCGGCAAACCTCGCTAATTAGCATAAACTTCGTGTACAACTTGAAGTTTTTTACTAATATGTAACGTACATGGTGACAACAGAGTAATTATTATATAACGTGGTTCAACTTCGTCGTCCCTTTTTGATCGCTGTCCTTTCGAGTGTGCGACCTCGCCAATATCCTTTGGCGCTGTGATGCAGTTTCTTGTCAAAAATCGGGACTCCGTTCGTTCGGAACCGACGGGCTTCTCAATAATCAGGTTGTTGGATGTACGTACGCTGAAGCTAGTCAAATGGTATGGCACGTCGACGAAGGATCGTTCATGCGTAGTAACATCGAGTCCAAAAGTCTGTAAGTCAGAATATAAGATTTCAAAGCGTGGTCAGCCCGCAAAGCGTCACTACGTCGCGAACCATCAGATATACACTGGTAACCAAACCTAGACGCTTTCTCTCTTTCGCAAAACCATATCCGCACACTTCTCCGCCACCGCGACAACTGGGGCCTGCAGATGTGTCCCGAGCACCCAGGGGAATATCGATGAATCAGCCACCCTCAAATTCTTAAATCCGTGAACCAGCAACTCATGATTCACCACCCCGCCTTCCTCTCCTTCCGGGGCCATCCGACAAGTTGAGGTATAATGATACGTCGTTCGGTTTCTCCTAAAAATAAGCTTGTCGATAGCCGCGTCGTCCTCGTCGCCCTTGATTCCATCCCAGTCTTTGAGGGGGTATCCTTGAGCGATAATCTGGTCTCGAAGTCTAAGACTTAGACGAACGGAGGCTCGGAGGGGGATCAAGTCGTCTGGATGCGTGAGGTAGCGTGGGTCGATGATGAGAGAATCTTCCGGGTTTTTGGATGACAAGCGTACAGTTCCTTTGCTTTTGGGACGAAGAAGGGCGTTCAGCATGCTGAACATCCCTCTCCCTTTTTCAGGGGTATCCGTACTGTCGTATGCCATCTAACGAAAGCAAGATTAGCTTGGGAAGGGGTGATGCGGTAGTCGGGGGTAACCGCACCGGCATGATTTCTACGTCGGGAAGGGTATCTTTATCCAATGTCTTGGTCTTTATCGGCGTCCCTCTATCGTCCAAGTGAGATGTCGCAGCAAAGATGGTCATCTGTAGAACTGGCGCTAATAGTAGCCCGGTTCCCCAGAGCAGATATCGGATGAGTTCTACAATGAATATCCAAGGACGCTTTTCCAGGCAAAGCAGGGAATGACGCATCGGTACTTCGAAAGCAACAGAGACTGCGAAATGGTCTTGCTGAGAGAACCGGTCAGTCGAGCCGCATGATGATGAAGACGAAAACGAACCAGATGATCCCCCACGCCGGGCAAGTCTTTTATGACAGGGATACCGTGTTCCGTAAGATGGCTGGCGGGCCCTATACCACTAAAAACGGCGGCGAAGTGTCAGTGACGTGCTAGTGGGTTGAGATACAAAATATAAGATCGTACCTCAGCATAAGAATATGCGGCGAGCCAAACGGCCCAGCAGACACGATAACTTCATGCGTGGATTTTATTGTCTTCTTCACACCTTTGCTCCTAACGTTAATGCTCTCGCACCGGTCCCCGTTTATTACCAGCGAATCTACAGTGACATTCGTCATGATGTGAAGATTGGCCTTGCGCTGGTGACATAAATTTGCAGGTAGGAAGGCATGGTAGGTCGAATGTCGGTGCTGATCTTGGTCCCTGGTAAAGTGTAAATGTCCGCAGCCAACAGCGCCGACGACGCCACACGAGTTCACATCCTTGATGTAGGGCAAGCCGATATTTTCTGCCGCGGTTATAACACTATCGACGTCGTTCATAAAAGTAAATAGATCACTTTGGCGGACGTACTAGGGAAATCCAGGAAATTGCAGGTCAGACGACGTCTGGTTACACCATTCACCTATCAACGGTTCAACGACGAAACCCCAACCAGTGGTTAACGATGTGCATACCGGTTCTTCCATGGTCCGACGGGTTCGACTCGTATAAAGCTTTCTCAGATTTGACAAAATACGGCTTCATATCATCCCATCCCCAGCCGAGATTCCCAGCGTCCCTCCAAGCGTCATACTCCGCTGGTAATCCACGCGTGTAAATCATCTGATTTATTCTCGAAGAACCTCCCAGTGTGGACCCGGTATACAGTCCAAATGACTTCCCTTGAACGGCAACTTGAGGAGTGCTCAGAACCTTTCGTGTTCGCGAACCGTCTGAAGCAAAGTCAGACGATAAAAGTGGGACACGCGAGACCCAGGAATCGGCAACAGGTCCTCGTTCGACCAAAAGGACGCGATGTTGGGGGTTCTGAGAGAGCCGGTTGGCAATTACGCATCCTGCGGTGCCTCCTCCTAGAAGACAACGGTCACCTGTCGCGGCCTAAAGAGGTTTCGAAAGAATTGATATTTACCTACAACGATATAGTCGTATTCAGGTTGTGCCGCATCAAGAGGAACTTCGGGATATGGTTGAGATATGAGTCCCATACTACTCCTCAAGGCCCAAGACGAAAGACAGCGCTTGACGGTCAAAGTGGGACGAAAGTTGAGGCCGAGGCATAAGGTTGACAACTGAGGGGCACTGGTGGGAAATATGATCATCCTGAAGGGGTAAGTGCGGTATTACTAGCACCGCCCTTCCCCTCACCTCCCTTGACGTTTGCAGTTCAACTTCCATCGCCTCGGGTGCCTCGTTCATTCTGCAATTTCCGTCCAGTTTCCCATCATCGTCACCATCAAGTGTTCTGGGAACTGATCCAAAGTTCTCTTGATCCCATCATCACGGCCCACGGCCCCCCAACACGGTGTTCGCTCTCGTCAATGAGATAGCAGTCTGGAAGTACCCCCCAGCCCGAACGGTGGAATAGCTTTGTGGGGGCTTTACGAAAGGTTGGTTATCGGTGGATAAATTACCATAATGCGTTTACTGAATCGGAGTCGGGCACTAGTTGGATTACCAGAAAAAATCTTTCATTATGAACTGAGCGCCGCAGATAAAGGATACGGGCCAATGAATGCACAAGGATCTATCTCCATCAACGGGGCCATACACTCTTGGAGGCAGTGATCAAGGCGCAACCCTCCAATAATACCGTGTCAAGCGAGACGCTCGACTCGTAATGCGAACTTGGTCTCGACTTCTCAGATCCCAAGTCTATGGATGGATCCTATAAATACGATCATGCCAGTGAGCTTCGACCTAATCATACAACATCCCCTTTCGAAAACAATGTCCAACAGTACGATCGACCCGCTTTCACTCCCGCCACCACCACCCCCAGGCCTCAACTATATCGCTGTGATACGCCCTTCACTCAACTTTATCCTCGTTCTAACTCCTCTTGGAGCATCTCTAGTCCCACTCGTCATCACACTGCTCTTCTTCTCCACCCCTCAAGTTCGAAAGCGTCCCGTTTTCATCCTCAATATCCTCGCCTGTTGCAGTGGTATTTGTGAAGCGGCACTCAACGCCACTCTCGAAGCAAAGCAGATCCTTTACCCTCTCCAGCCTGTGTCCGAAGAGCTTCTCACGGCAGTCATAGCTTTTGCTATCGTCTCTCCAGTCTTTATCGACTCCATTCTTCTGTTCCGCGTTCTTGCGTTTTACCCTCCAAACAGGACGCCTAAACGTATTTTGTTCGCGGTTCTGTTACTTCCAGTTATTGTAAAATGCGGAAGATTGACCGCGGTCATACTGTATCTGAACTCTTTCACGCGTGGCAGCGGTCAGCTTCCCAGTGTCATGCTAGCCGCCGAGTCCACCTGGCCACGAAACCCATATATTATGACCGAATGGTCCCTCCAGATGGTCGATAACACGTATGCGTCCATGTTTCAACGTCTTTGTCCGGCCCGTTTACCCTGTTGACTTCTAGTTACGCTTCGGTCTATTTCTTGTACAAACTATATGCCTGTCGAAAACCAGGAACTTTCAAGCTCAAAAGCAGTAAGCCCCAACACTAATCCGTGGTGCATTCGAACCAACTATTCCTGATTTTATAGGGAGCCTACTTTCCACACTCAACACTCTCTTCCTTATCGCTCTGGGCAACTTCATTTTTCCGTGCGTCCTTTCATACCTTCAAGCTATCTCGAATCTTATCATTACCAGAATCGTCATGAATGTTGCATCTATCGTCCTCATCGCCACGGACCCCTCATTCATCAATGGATCATACATTCTACTCTCGAACAACGTGAGCGTTCAATATCCTGGCTCGAACTTATCCTTATCTAACTCGCCTTTTATTTTAGTACGTCGCAATCTTAGGAGTGGTGTTCGCTACCATATGGACAAATAAACGAAACTGGAATCGCGACGAGGATGATCAGACCCCTCCAGACTCATATGACCCAGCCCGAGGACCAAAAGCTGCATTATCGACTATTCATTTTGGTAGAAGGGAGGTTAGTTTGGTTACAGCGGACATGGAACGGCAGACAAGCGTGACCGGGTCTTCAAGCGAGAAGTAGCAAGGTCGATTCTGCGCTATCGACATGGTCTACACCTTCCGGATTCACGCTAGCTTCTCGATAAATCAGTTTACAGGGTTTTACTCTAGTTTGGTAACCAGCCGGCCCGTCGCGCGAGGCAGGCATGTCGTCTATAGACGGGGTTTTTTTTTGTCTATGCAGTGTAATATATAACTCATCGTATTAATATACTATGGCTTGCCACGCTGGGGAGAAACCGACTACTAGTAAGTACTAGTGGTATGACTTACTAATTCGAGATAATATCCGAGTTGCAGCACTCTCGTCAACCGAGTATCATCTGACCGCAGACGCTAGCCTAGTACGTTCCGCTTTTGTTTCTCGGCCGGAGAGCGCTACTAATCATTAATCACCGTCGTCTGAATCAGACTATAATCGGCTGACTGTCCAGCGGAGGCCCGAACTCAATTGAAGACCTAATTGGGCGGTGACGATACAGACGTAGTACTTACTAGCACAGAGGTGAGGATATGCCGGTCGGTTTGCTGGGCAAAGAATTTGTCGCCTCCATGTTCTACTAATCAGCAATTGACGTAATTCTAACTAGAATCACCCTCAGCGACACAGACCTTGTTGGCTGCAGGGCAGTGTTTACGCACAATCTGATCGACCCATATTTTTACCTTGATCGCTACTGCTACGCTAGAGCAAGGTAATAGTGAGATGGTCCAGGCCATTCTGGAGTCGCCTACCATGCTTCCATCTAAATTATCACCCTATCCACAAGTGAGATATGTAGATGGAGCGGATCTGCAATGCAGGCGAAGACCCGTGCTTCCGCAAAAACTTTGCTTGAAGCCCAAGAGTCCAAGACCGATCTCAAGTGTCAGTGCGGGGAAAGTTTGTGGGACGACACACCTCTGCAACATGACGCTCGATCTCATGGGAAAACATACCCACGAAAGATTGAAGTATTTCCAGTGACTTCCCAGACTCGTAACGACTTCACCGCACGAAGAGGATATCGCTGATAGGGCATCGTTCGCGATTTTTCGGCTTTTCACTGCGTCGCCGCGAGGAAATCAAACGATGTCTGCCTAGATCGGATCCGCTATTGCAGACGGAACGAATAAGCCCTGACACGGCAATGTCGAAAGGTACCCACGAGTCTTTGGTAGGCTAATCTGGTGGCGTCTCGCGTGATCATGGGTATATCTCCTTTGGTTCTACCTGGCACGGAAGTCTCCTCCCGCCACTTCCCACCTATTGAATCAGCTGTAGACGGGACCTTTCCATTCCGCGGCGAAAGGTTCAGTTTTTCGCTATCTAGCCGACGCTGAGCTGGCAGTTGTCCTAAACAGTCCTCGAGGTGGCGGTCTGGATAGCACTAGCCCCCCCTTCCCCCTCGGGGACGAGAGATTTCGCATGCTCGAAACTGTCGTTATTATCCTATTCCACCTCACCTCTGGCACTAACATCCTGGTCCCGCTCTTCGGACACGGACCCCAGACCAGATATCGCGAGTGGATCATCAGTCCGGCTTCACTCGTGCATAACCTGAGGTTTTGTACTACCCGTGCCTCACATGCACAACGCGTTTATCAGTATTTAAGTAAGACCGCTAAATGTTTCACTTAACTTGATACATCGCACACCTAATTTTCTGAGGGTAAAAACTTGAAATTATCTATTGACACTTTCAATTAGTAACACTTACTAGTTCGAGATGTTCATGCGTGCTGCGAAACTCTTTACAAAATATTCCCAAAAGCGCCCATCGGTTGAACCCCCCTTAGAATCCGAAGTGAGGGCATGAGTGAGGCTCGACGATGACGCACCCAGCTCGGTCGACGTTTGCATGCATGGGAGGGTTCTATGTGTGTAAATAGATATCTTGAAGAGACGAGATGATGCGAAAAGTGGCCAAACTCTTGGCCGTGTAAAGTCAAAATGATGATGAATCTAATCACGAACGCTGATTGGCTGATCACGCAAATCTTGTGAAATTCTCTGACTTCTCTGGCGTGGGTGATGCCGCCGATCAGTTCGGTGGCCGGGCGTCGGGCACAAGTCACAGATAATCCATAAGTGGGTTGGCCTTAAGTTACTCGAAAACGGTTGACATCTCAGTTCCGGCCTGACACAGATGCCTATTTTGTTTTTCTGGGCATGCGACCGCGTGCACGTTCGTCTGATTCTCACACTCACCCACTTGTGTCTCGTCGACCACGATGGAAACCTGTAGTTGTGACGTGGTGTCATCGATTACGATGTAGGTCTGACTTGCATCATCACCATCACTACCTTCGGCCTCGTTGTCGAGACGTCGATTCCTGACTTGTCTATCGCTGGAGTTGAGTTCCATTCCCTTGGTTGAGTAAGTGTCTGGATCATCTTCGACATCCGAATCCGGCTGATAATTCAATTCAAGGGTAACCTCAAGCAGGTCTTCGATGAAGGGCCATAATTTCCCTCGACCGCCTCGCTGTTCATCTTTTGGAATTGATCCAGAAATCCGTTCGTCCCTCCATTTCCCCTCTGTTGGACGCGGTATTTTGTCCGCTGATACCAAATACGAGCAAGCCACGAACGGCCTCGGCAGTACGGACAAGACACGACGAGAGACATCAAAATTACACATCTGAGTCGCGCCGCGGTATTTGCAATAAGCGTCGTAGACTCAGTATGTTAGTCGAACCGCACCAAGGGGAGAATAACGAATTGTTGATCCCGACCCTTCCAAGGGCTCCGAATCAGCGTGATCCAAGTTCACTCAGCGCTCAGCGCCCACTTCGTTCTCCCACCAATACACTCAATCTGCGTCATTTTCGTTAATCGAACGGCAGTCTGGGAGTTACCCATGAGCATCGATGGTAATAGGGGTTCTTACATGATCTTGTAAGGCTTTACGAAAGCAAGCTCCTTGCGGCACAATGCATGTGCAATGGTATACGATACTATATAGTATATATATCAAGTCCACATTGGGCCAACGATGAATCGTCGATGATGGAAGTAAACTGTTACTCGAAACTCGCAGCAAGTGAATCATGAGGCCGTTCAATACCAGTCACTCCTACCCCTTTCATCCGCAATACTAGTCACGTTGTATATCTCATTCCAGTTCGACTGCAATGATAAATTGTTCACTCAATCCCGTCTCATTGAAGCTGTTATCAGATTTGAAGATAATAAAATAATTATTTATGTAATAAGGTTTTACTGAATCGGTCCAGGAGCTTAGTTGCCACTCTTGTCGGATTGCCATGAAACTTTCATCATTATGAGCCGGGGCACAACGGATACTAAATATGTGAGCGAATGAAAACACCAATCCAACTGTATCATACACTCTTGGAAGCGATGATCATCGTGAGTGAACTTCTCGGTGTAATATTCTATTACTAACTCGATTCTATCATCATGATCAGTGGTACTGTCGCGATTACACCCAATTTGAATATGTCAAGCGTGGCGCTCGACTAGTAGTGCGTTTGAAGAAGATCTTAGATCGTTCAGTGCTACGGATGAATCCTATAAATACGGTTTGAGCTTCAGCCTCAGGAGCGTGGAGCATACATTTTCAGGAGGGAATGTCCAACAGTACAGTCAACCCACTTTCCTCCCCGCCGCCGCCACCACCCGGCCTCAACTATATCGATGCAATACGTCCTTCACTCAACTTTATCCTCGTTCTAACTCCTCTTGGAGCAGTTCTAGTCCCACTCGTTATCACACTATTCTTCTTCTCCACCCCTCAAGTTCGAAGGCGTCCCGTTTTCATCCTCAATATCCTCGCCTGTTGCAGTGGTATCTGCGAAGCAGCGCTCAACGCCACTCTTGAAGCAAAGCAGATCCTTTACCCTCTCCAACCTGTGTCCGAAGGGCTTCTCACGACACTCATAGCTTTTGCTATCGTCTCTCCGATCTTCATCGACTCCATTCTTCTGTTCCGCGTTCTTGCGTTTTACCCTCCACACAGGACGCCTAAGCGTGTTTTGTTTGCGGTCCTGTTGCTTCCAGTTGTTGTAAAATGCGGGAGGTTGACCGCGGTCATACTGTATCTGAACTCTTTCACGCGTGGCAGCGGCAAGCTTTACAGTGTCCTGCTAGCCGCTGCATCCACATGGCCACGAAACCCGTATATTATGACCGAGTGGTGCCTGCAGATGGTCGATAACACGTGTGTTGTCCCATGTTTCAATATCTTTGTCCGTTTGCTCACGACTGTTGACTTCTAGCTATGCTTCGGTATATTTCTTGTACAAACTATATTCCTATCGAAACCCGGGAACTTTCAAGCTCAAAAGCAGTAAGCCTTAACACTAACACGATATTTGCCCTAAACATGACTGGTTTCGTAGAGAGTTTGCTTTCCACAGTCAACACACTGTTCCTTATCGCACTGGGAAACTTCGTCTTTCCGTGCGTCCCTTTCATACCTTCACGCCATCTTGAGTTTTTATCATTATCAGAATTATCATGAACATCGCCTCCATCGTCCTCATCGCCACGGACCCCTCATTCATCAATGGATCGTACGTTCAACTCTCGAACAACGTGAGCATTCAATATCCTGGCTTGAGCTTATTTAACTCGCCTTCTATTTCAGTACGTCGCAATCTTAGGAGTGGTGTTCGCTACCATATGGACAAATAAACAAAGCTGGAATCGCGCCGAGGATGATCAGACTACGGACTCATATGAACCAGCGCAAGGACCGAAAGCTACACTGACGACTATCCAGTTTGGCACACTGGAGGCTAGTTTGATTGCAACGGATACGGAACGGCAGACAAGTGTGACCGGGACTTCAAGCGAGAAGTAGCAAGCTCAGCTCTTTCCTAAGATGTGGTTCATACGAATATACCTCCCATGATAGCATTTAGCAACTAGCTTTTCAATTTCGCCAGTCGATTCTTTAGTCTGGTCACCAGCCCGTATTCGAGGCAAGCTTTCGATACAACCCGTTGTCATGGCTTATCACGCTGGCCGCCGGGAGATACCGACGACTAGTAAGTGAGGTGACGGCTGTTTTTCAAGCCTAATAAGGCTCAGCGACTTCAGCCATTCTCTTGCATCTGGGCCCCCAGCACATAGGAAGAAGGCAAGATATCCGACCAGGTTAGTCGAACAATACCGTAACGGTTGTTCAACGGAGTCTGACATAGTACATGTACGTAGACTCGCGCCGCAGGCGTTTTCCTCAGAGGATACATAGACGGAACATGATGCCAGTCCACCAGTTAGATTCCGTTATACCGTTCTTTTCGTGTCAAACATGTCTTCACATCACCAGGAAGAATCCCTTCCTCCTTCTAGTACGACTAGTCAAGGGACTTCGCAAACCTCTGCATACCCACAGCCGAAGTCGACGCCAGTTGTCAAAAATCACGAGAGCAACGCAACGTGGACATCTGAACGACGTGAGAGTAACGGCGCTCAAGCACTAGCTGCACTACCGTTTGGTTCTCAATGTGGTCGGATGCAGTCTCACTGCGATCAAATCCACCAAAGAACTTGTGCAAGCTGTCTGCGACGCAAATGAAATGTGCGTTCGTGATGTTCCTATAGAATTCGTTCGGCCACTAATTCGCGCGCGTTTAGCTCACCGGCATATGATATCACTAAAACATTGTATCGTGACTCATCAGCGTTGGAAACATCCTCATTACTTACAGATGACGGGCGTGAATTGCTGATTGACTGGGAGGTGGGCAGCTGACCAGCGATATTGGATCCCGTCACTACGGTCGCACGGTAAATTCGTTCCAGTAAATGGTTCTTCATGTGCTCACGTCGCACGGTTTTCAGGGCACATGGCAATTCATGTCTGCCGCGCACTACTTCAGAACGTCCGTAGGATGCACCTACTCTCGGACGACCTCGAGTCCTTCATTCACGTCATCGGGTGGCTGACCCTGCGTTTTATTCCTTCCACCATTGAATACACGACTTCGGAACGGGCCGCCGACCTGCAGAAGTTTGACTGGGCGGAATTTCATAAGGGCCAGAATGGCCCACCCTACGGTGGGACAGGCAAGGGAGATTCTCTTGGTTCGGGCGCATATCCGTTTCGTCGTTTCAAGTTCAGGCAACACACGCCTCTATACACTTTTGAAAGCTCTGTGTTGAAGCCGCTCAGGGTGCTGTACTCTATTGATCCTCCCACCGATGCAGAGCGGCTCAAGCTCACCGATCCCGCAAGCGAGGAAGACCCACAAGTGAGAGAGTTGCGTTATAGTGCGGGTACATACGATGAAGCCATGGAATCATTGAAATCTTCCACGTGGTTCATCAAGACAATCGAGGACGCTTTGGGAGAACATGGTTGGCCAACGGACGATACGGCTAACAAGACATTTACATCCCTTCGACATGGATGCTGACGGAGGCACAGGCACAGGCGGCGACTAGTAAACCCACCGTGTCATCGAGGCAAACTCGAAAAGACGAAAGCTAGACACGTCAGTCCGACCGAGGTGCGCAACTAAGTAATATGCCTTTCCAAACGAATTCACGCCCGGCAGGAATTATCCCGGAGCGCGAAACCATCCAATTATCAGGCGCGTTCACCGAGAACGTACTTCTAGACGTCAAAGAAATCTAGTCGGTACCTAGTGCTGTCCGCAATCTTGGACTGTACCCCTCCTCCCTTAGACTTTTAAATCCTCCCTGGCAGGGCACGGTGGAGAACTAGCGGAGGTGGACATGATAAAATTCAATTCACATCTTTGTCACTGCCAGCCTGAGTCCGCAGGGACTCCCAGAGGCCATTATATCTTGGAGGAATGCCAATAACCAATCATAAATGTACGAGATGAAAAAGGATGTCATTCATGATTGATATCGCACAAGTAAAGATCAGTCAGGGTTCAGTCAAAGAAGTCACGTGCGGTACATATTCAACATACACAATCGGATGTACAGCAGATAAAGAGGCTCATGCCGTGTTGGGATCACCGCGCTACGAGACATTCTTCCCTCTCCCACTCAATCTCTTGCTTCAAGGCAGCTCTCAATATCAACTCGGGCGAGTAAATTTTGAAACCCTCTTGCACCAACGATCGCCAGATTGCCTTGTCTTCCCGACACGACACGACGTATCGATTCGCTTTCCCTCTGAGAATTCGCGCGGTGGGCGTTGTGGACGTTTGAACTTGGCCACCTCCAGCAGAGACGACGTTTTTGAGCAGCTTGGTGTCGATAGAGACTTTGGGTGTCACGTAGAAAGTCATTTGCGCGAACAAGTTCGACCCGCCTCCGGGTCCTTTCGCGCGCGCCGTCGCATCCGCAAACTTGAACGCCCATTTTTGCTCTGCAGTCGCGTCGGACAAAAGGTATTCATTTTCGGCTGGAGACGATGATGGGGGTGAAGTCAGCGACGAAAGAGAACGCTCAGACTGAACATCGGGACGCACGAAGGAGTTTGCCGCCCTTGGCACTTGCATTCGCCCATTCTTCGGTTAAGATGTACGGCGAGACGGACATGGCACGGAGGAATTTTTCCGTCCGGACGATGCCCTTGGCGACGAGGTGTGTGCAGTCGGTCGGTCTCGTCGTCATCTGCACGCCCAGTTTCGTGAGACGCTGTGCCATTAGGGCGTTTGGCATTAGCGTTTTCTCCCTTGAGTCGAGTTCGAGAGGACGGACCTTGATAACATCATCCAACAGAATCACCCCTGTCGTCATCAATCGGATGGCAGCCAAATCTTTCCCTCGCACACGAGCGCCCTTCTTTTCCTGAACCACACCCGATTTGCTCTTTACATGATCGTCCATGTCCCCGTCGGAGTCTACGTCAGTTGTCGCAGTCGTCTTACTCTTCCCATTCATCGATTTCCGCCCTGATTTGCCCGACGGCACCAACACCACGTCTTCTACCTCGGCCTCTTCCTCCTCTTCCTCCTCCCTCATTGCCACTTTTCTCTTCTTTCCACCCCTCTCCACCCTTTCGTCATCCTCCCTTCTTACAGACGCGACCGATTCCCCACCCATACTCCGTCTCCGCTTCGCCTGCTTCTGTTCCTTTTCAAAGGTCATCACGTCCGGCATGACCTCCTCCCTTAACCGCGTAGTCGCCTTGTTCGCCGCACCTCGTCTCGGTCCACCACGGCTTGTAGACGTCATGGGCGTATCGACGACCATGGACATGTCGTTGTCCCCGTCCATATCCTCGTGATCGTCGTCCACTCGAGCCTTGGTCGTTCCCTTGGACACACCAGGCTTGGATTTGACCTGGACCTCGAGGGGTTGGGGCCGAGACTTCCCGGGGGTGGTCGGGTTGGTCGACGTTTTTCCATGAGACGGCCTGCCGCGTTTACTCGTCGACGTCGATGCTTCTGCGGCGACTACACGTATCGAAGCTTCGGGTGCGAGTTGCTTGCGTTTCGGCTCTGAAGCCGTAGCGCCGTTGACACTCTTTTGCCCACTTTTGCGCACACGGTCGGCCTCTATCCCGTGGTGCGCGCTCGGCGATGAGAGAGGGTCCGTGGGCATAGATGGGACGTAGACAGAGGCTGGCTGCTCCGGCGTACGTCGGTTCTTAGTGTCGAGTGAAGTGGGCATTGGTGAGCGAGTCGATGGCCGTGGGTGAGGCACGCCCTTTTCCGTCTCCTTTTTTCCGTCTCTCGTTTTCTCTTTTTCCTTTTCCTTCGTCACAACCTCGCCATTGCGCGTCGGCTTCGCCACCTCCCGTTGCTTCCCCGTGTCCACTCCAGACTCTGCAGCCATTATTCTCATTTCATCCCCACTCTCCCCGCCTAGCGCCGAATTGTGCCCGGATTTTGACTTGGATCTTGGTCTAGGTTTCATCCCCGACTTGACGGGCGTCATCGATCCCGCGCCAATCGCCCTCCGAGGCGGCTCTGAGGGCTCGTCCCCGCCCGCATCCGACTGTGAACCCGAGTCGAACGCCATCCCCTTGGCTAGTCGTCGTTGTGGCTTCTTCGTCTGCACGGACGATCGTTTCTTCACCTCGATCTCGGCCTCGACAATGTGGACTTCCGATCCGCGTCGCCCCCTTCCAGTTCCTTTTCCGTCTCGGGAACTCCCTCCCACGTCGCGGGCGGCTACCTGGACCACCCCCGCGGACAGAGACGGTCGCGTGTGTTGTTTACCGTTCGCCGGGGTAGGACGTCTCCCACCCACACGTTCCTCTTGTTCATCGTTATCCGCGGGAAGCTCGATGACATGATCGATGAACGCTCCCGTCGCAGATAGCATCGTCGGCGCCGACATCGACCCGCGCTTTGCCCTCCCTGACGACGATGGCGGCTTCTTCACTGACGCCACTCGCGATGCTGTCGGCACGTCGCCTTCCAAAAGGACCGTGGACATTTCATCCACCGTCGTGTCCTTCGCATTGGCCTCGTGCGTCGTCGATAGGTCAGGCGCGTCTCCACTTGTACGCGCACGAGCACGGTACTCGGCATCACGCAATTCCTCCTCTTCCACGTCTATGATACCGATACCACGACCGCCTGGTACGGCACCTCCAGTCAAGCGCGGGATAGACGCAGATTGAGACGAAGGGGCTGTAGAAAAGAAAAAGACGAAACAAGAGTGCACAAGAGAGTTAGTGAATAAAGAAACGGAGGGTGACAACGAGACGTACGTCCGTCGTGTCGTGTCATCAGCATTTTGCCAAAGTCGATGCCGGGGGGATATACTATGTAACGCTCGAGTCCGACGGTGAGTGCTCTGGTGTGTGTGAGCAGCACGATACGTCGAGTGTAAGTGGGGCCACTCACCGCCACTCCACGAAACAGTCTTCCAACCACGTGTGGTTTACGACAGGGATAGACCATGAGAGTGCGCGGTCCGTCTTTGGTGACGGCTGGCTAGAGGGTTTCGGTCAAGGCGCGTGATGAACGATATAAAACTACACTTACAAACCTGCCACGAGAACCTTGTTTGTTTGGCTCATGCTGGGGGTAAACTTGGCGCCGATGAGTCCGATGAGACGTTTGATATAGTCACGCGCTGCACCCGTGTAATTTGTGATCGAAATCTCCTGCAAAAAGTCGTCAGTTTGGACAGGAAGGAGGAAGAGACGGTGTCACGTACACAATCAACGAGACCGGGGATGCCGCCGCTTGGGGTAGGATACCAAAGCAGCGAATCAAGGGGAGAGCGGAGCGTACCGCTAGACTCGACGCTAAAAAGCCAACTGAGGGTCCCGATGAGAAGGGATGCACGTGTTGCCTGGGTGCGCGCAAGGTGAGAGCAAGACATGGTCGTCAAATGTACATACCTTGAAATATGATTTGCCACTCCGCCATCGTGTGATGAGGACGTCACATTCGTCGACTGCCTTTTCTTCCACATCCTCGTCCGCATCCTCGGTGATGAGCACGACAACGCCACCGGCGCGCTGAATACCTGCTTCGATCGCGCTGCGAGAGCTATCTCCCAATTGGAGCGAGGTGGAAAGTAGAATGCGACGACCTTCCCAGACGCGGACATGTTCACCTTCGCTTGGGGAGTTTGTGTTGTCTTCTGCTTCCGTATCTCTGGTAGATTTTCGTCTTCGTCTACCCTCTGTAGTGAGGATATCGTCATTGAGATTGAGAGTTATACCGGCGCGCAAGACCAGTGGGTCTGGCCAAGCATAGGGCGTTTCTGGGATGCGACGACCGAGACGGACAGCGTCATCAAACCAATGTGGGGTAAGGATGCACATGTGAGTTTGGGGGGCAAAGTGGAGGGCGGTGTTGTACTGGATTGCAGGGTGAGAAAGAGGTAAATACGGCGAGTGAGGGAAGGGAATGGCACCTTGTCGCTGCCCGTACGGAGGGCAAAGAGATGGGTTACATCGCGGGTGAGACCCATACGCCATTGGCCACCGAGAGCGGTGATGCCTGCTGAGAGGACCTCCAAGTCGGTTGCAGAAAGCTAAAGTAAACGTGAAAGGAGTGATGCGCAGAGCAAACAAGAGGACGCACGTCTGTGGCACAGGCGACGACGCCAGAAAAGATCATGGCAGGATCTGGAGAGTAATATTGCTCGCTGGGATTGACTGGTCATGCGCCGGCGGCGAAAGAAGAGATGGAGATATACGTACGGCTGACGCTTTCCCATGATAACGCTGCGGTCGACCCAGCGATCGGTGACGGGCTTGACGGCGGGATCGTTGATGGCATTTGTGTGGGCGTGAGAAGCTGGGAGAGCGATGAGATGCGTGTACGGTGGATGCGAAGATGCGCCGTTGAGGTCGAGGACGGCGGCGAGCTCGACTTTCCGCGTCGGAGAGAGCGACGGGCAGAGCGAATAGCGGACCTCGTCGAAGACGGCCATGCGCGTCGACGGACTGAATTGACGAGCAAAAGATGTCACGTTACACCGCGACTGGATAACCCCTCTACTAAATTAATTAATTTCACCATATGACCCCCCCTTTTCTCTCTTCACGCGAACCGAGAGACCCTCTCCTTGACAGTCGATATTGCCGCCTTCGAGGTCGGCGTGATGTCTACCTCAAAGCACTGCGGGTAGCTTTTCACATGCCAACATTAGGACAGACCTGACGGTCAGAACAGAGTAGACCCACCTCACAAGTCCATCGCTGTAGGATGGCACCAACGGAATTTCATTTCTGCCCGCATCCTTCTTCTTCGAGATGTCGACGGTCGCGACGATATTGGAAAACAGCATAAACATCATGTTATCGCCCAGATATTTCCCAGGGCAGATCCTGCCGAACGTCCAAACCAAACAAGATGACTTGCAGTCAAAGCAAAGCCAACATACGACTTGCCTCCGTCCGAAACCAAATGCGTACGCGTATGGATCTATTGCGGTTTCTTCGACTTTGTCTGCGAGGTGACGCTCTGGCACAAATTCTTCGCAAGGGAATCCGCTCTTGTCATCTTTCGTCATGGCCCTGTCGAATCGGTGAGTTACACGTTCAATATCTCAACGTTCAGACCAAACGACGCGTACCACACGTTTGGAAGCACGATGGTTCCTTCCGGAATATAGTATCCTATGGGATTGCACTCGCTCGATCTGAGAAAGTGGTGGGAGCACGCATCAACCACCCACCCTTGTAATAGTCTGCAGACTTTGTTGCACGAGCAATACCGAGGGGAAGTGCCGGTCTCCACCGCATCGCTTCTTTGATAGTTGCCTGGAGGTAGGGCAAGGCATCACGATCTTGAAGCGTCGGGAGACGCTCTGTTCCGACGACACGCACAAGCTCTTCTTTCAGCTTTGCTTGAATATCAGGGTACATGGCCAAAGCAAGCATGAAGTTGAGGGTCGTGGAGTATGACTGGCACAAAAATCAGCGTGAAAACTGCCAAGGTTCAGTAGTTTACACGTACGGTCTCTCCTCCCGCTGTTCCATCACGTTCATCAAACGGAGAATACACGCCCAGACAGAGGTTGATACTCACCACCATACATTGATCCTGCTGCCCAACGGATAGTATGCTCGAGACTAGCTTGTACGTCAAGGTCGTCGGATCTGTGCTTCTCAAGACAATCGGTCGTAAACGAAGGTCGGTTGGATCCCTGCTCAAGCTCCCTTTTCGCGTGTTCATAGGGCCGAGTAATAAGATTCTCGATTTTTACACGTCCACTTGCCGCAATGGTGTGAATATGGTTGAAGGGGATCCAGCCAGGGACGTGTTTCACTGGTAAACATGAAATTAGCATGAGCTCAACGATTCGCCGGGAACGATGTCTTACAGTTTGGGATAAGATCGACAAGGAATGCTCCTGGGACAGTTGCCTCACAGATTATCTTCATGGTTCGCTCTGCGTCAGTGATATACTATGACGGATTAGAAGAAAGTAGGGTCCACATGATCTGAATTTTACCAAGTCATCGGGAGTGTTTACCGGCAGGCCATATGTCACAGCCATGATTATCCGTCCGACCGTGCTGCATAAGTATGTACATTCAGTACGCGCTTTCATTTCATCGAGGCTAGATGACGAACAGGCGAAGCTGCCGTTCAAAGTCATCCGGATTTTCGAGAAGAGTGTTGATGTAGTTCGCAACGATGTCTCCAACCGAGTCATACTTCTTGACAGCTTCGGGGCTCAGAGCCATGTGTGTGAACCTCCGTTGCCTTTTCCATTCTTCTCCATATTGGAGCAATGCCATGCTCTATATTTATCAGTTCTTCGCATGCGTTTGGGAAGTGTGAGACTTGCATTGTCCAACTTCATGAGCTCGCCAACCATGGTGAACCTGGGGCGATCCGAGTAAATTGCGTGCCGTGATTCGAAGAGGTCAGAAACGGCCTCGAGCGTGTTCACTATGAGTAATTTGTTGCCCAGCGCCTCGACATATACGAGGTCACCTGCAAATCGCTCGTTTTACGATCGAGTACTGCTGTAGTGTTTTAAAACGCTCATACCATATCGCTCTTTCCACTCGAGGAATTTATGCCAGTTCTGGGAGCGGGGTATGTCAAAGAGATTGCCAAACAAGGGTTTTCTCGGTGGTCCTGGGGGAAGGGGAAACCCTTTGGAGAGCTTGGCTTGTGCGAGGTGGTTTCTCCAGAGGTATATGGTCAAGACGACGAGGCCAACCGCGGCGATAACTGTGGGCATCGTGGAATGTTGATCGTAGAACTTAGACGAATGGAAACCAATGTCGACCCCGCTCCTATCAGGAGCGCAGTCCAGGCAGCTGGCGGCGACTCGACTTGATAGGTGAGTGAATCAGATCGAGCCTGAGAACCTGCCCGGGCTAGCAAAATCAATCTTCCTGCCCAACCGGGATCACTGCCAGTGCGACCGGCCACTTAATTTCAGGGCCTCATCGCAGAGCATCCCATCGAGGTCAATGTCCGGGCAGTGATCTGAACTGTATCATACCATGATGCATGATGATGGACTCGGGGTTGAATGTTTCTGGATCGTTTGCTCCGGGAGATTTGATTTCCAAATCGAGCTCAAGAAAGCTGTCTCTGGCCCGGGGCGGGTCGGACCGACGACTCTGTTGCCACCAACGTGATGCGATCACAACTTCCAGCGCAGCCTGTCTTGGTCGACTTTCCCTTGACAGGCTCTCACACGCCGATATGATCATGTGCTGATTCACAGACCTGAGGTAAAAACATCCAATCAGGAATTAAATCATATATGTAGCAAGCGCACGTACCCTCGCTGTCAAAGATGGCGTACTGGTCGACTTTTGCTTTCAACTCTGGTTTCGGATTCTACCGTTTGATTCCTTCCAGCTACCGTGAAATCCTACAGGTTTTTGGTATCAGAGCTCGTTATCTCGACTCGCGGGTCGTTCTGGCAATTTGCTATTTGGCCGCAGGGATTTTGGCGAGGCGACTCTATCCCTTGCACCGCAAGAAACCATTACCCCCTGGTATGTACCCGTTTTCAGCAGACATACAACATCTGACTCTTTGCACTCAGGACCTCCTACTTCGTTCTTTACTGGGCATTTGAGACAGATTCCGCAGGGGCATCCATGGAAGACCTACCACGAATGGTCACAAAAGTGGGGTACGTGCGTCAGTTTCCTCGTTCCGTTTTATGCGAATTTCGTCCTCAGGAAGCGTACTTTGTCTCCGCCTGTTCGGTCGAAATGTGATCGTGTTCAACGGGGTCCAAGTCGCAGACGATCTGCTAGAGCGGCGCTCCAAGATATATTGCGACAGACCAACTCTGCCGATGGTGAACCTCATCGGTCGCCAAAGTAACGTTGGGTTCACTTTCTACGGAGAAGACCTCAAGTCTGCAAGGAAGTTACTCCACTCTGCATTGGGGCCACACCGTAGAGCCAACTGGGGTCCCATGTTGGAGGACCAGACCCTGGGCCTTCTCAGGAAACTCGTGACATCCGGGCAAGCTTGGCAGCCCGTTGTGAAAAAGTGAATAACTCATGTTCCCTCATTACGTATGGACTTGACACCTTCATAGACATGTGGCGTCCGTCATCGTTCGCTTCACGTACGGAACGGACGCCACGGACGAATACGTTCAGTTGTCGCAACAAGTTAATCGAGATACCGGCATGGCATTACAACCCGGGTGGGCTGTAGACTCGTTTCCTTTCTGTACCGCAACTTTGCTTCGATGCAGGACATGTGTACTGAGTCCTTTTTCAGTGAATGTCCTGCCGTCGTGGCTCCCTGGGATGGCTTTCAAGCGATGGGCAAGCATGGCCAGAGAAAGATTCTATGACTGCACGCGGTCGCCTTATCTGTCGACACGCGCGGCCGTTGTAAGATTTCCGTGAAACTGACCGAGTCGCAGAACTGACCGTCTGATCTTTCAAAGCTCAATCAAACAGCCACGCCGTCCTTTGTCGCAGACAACCTCCGTTCGATCCTCGACGATGGCAACCTGGCCAACGAGAAGATATTGATGAGTACCGCAGGAAGTGTCTTTGGAGGTGGGAATTACTTTTCGTATGCTTGCAGGCGGCTAACTCTTCGTTTCGTTCAGCTGCGACCGACACAGTGGGTGTGAAGTCCTGTCAAAATTTGGGCAGAGCTTGAACATTCATGACAGACAATCACCCTTTTGATGTCTTTCTTTCTTCTGATGACGGTACACCAGGATGTCCAGAAAAAAGCTCAAGCTGAGATATCATCGTTGTTGCGCTCATCCCGACTGCCAACACTGGAAGATCAACCGAACCTTCCTTACATTGAAGCTCTGATTCGGGAGATTCATAGATTCAACCCGGTAGTAAATTTGGTTTCACACAGTGCCTTGTACGATGACGAATATGAGGGTTATTTGATCCCCAAGAAGGCGTGGATACTGTGCAATGTCTGGTGGGTCAAACCTCTCTTCGACTCCTTTTAATACGGCTATATTTGCCGACAGGTCGATGACACATGATCCCGCCATATATCCTGACGCAGAAACATTCAAACCAGAACGGCACCTTGACACGTCAGTTACTGATCCCAGGTCTTTTACTTTCGGATTTGGAAGAAGGTGAGGAGATACTACTAGGACCTCTTGTCACGACGAATACTCATGCCAAATCGTCTACAGATCATGTCCAGGAAATCATTTCGCAAACGCCCACAGCTTCCTTGTGATCTCTCGGATTTTAGCCCTCTTCAGCATAAAGGCTGTGAGAGGACCAGACGGCAAGGAGCAAGTACCGACACTGGAATACACGGCCACGTTCACCTCGTGAGCATGCCTTTCTTCTCAATGGGTCTGATATTTGTGACGTCGGTTTTTTCTGGTTAGGCAACCGGTCGCTTTCGATTGTGAATTGGAGGTTAGGGATCAGGCGCTTAGAGAATTCCTCTGAACCGTGGTCGATGGGTCACAATATACCCGCATGGCACTTTGTTGCTCAATTGATAGCGCTTTCGATATATGTTGTGTTCGTTCTGGCAATTTTTCAAGCTCGACTATCGCGAATTTGATTGTGGTGTTCCCCGTTGTCAACGTGACTGATACGACGTCACGGAACCGATTGAAGCTACATGGCATAAACTCTCAAATTCGAAAAGTCGGCATTCAATCACCGGGGCAACAGAAGATGTCGATCAAATGTCAACGAGTATTGGATCTGTTGTCATGTGCGTGTTGATGGGGATATACATGTGGCAAGGGGCTCCTCGACATTTTGATCACAGCTTCCTTCCCCATGCATACACGAATCCCATCTCCAACTGTAATTCTTCGTCCCCTACTTCATCCTCGGCTGATTTTCGGAGTGCATCGAATTCGGCATCCCCGAAATCAGGAAGGCGGCGGAACTGGTCTCCGAGAGTGTCTATCAAACGCATTTGAATGACCGCCGTCTTACGTCCCATCTCCTTGAGTTCCGGATCTTCGGTGCGGTTCAATTCAAACGGTCGCGTCACGGCTCCAACGCTGGGGACCTTACCTTTCGGCCACGTTCCTATCGGCAGGAAGAACGACCTGGCGTCACCGCTGTCGAAAAGTGGAGAACCCGAGCGGTCTCTGCTGGCAGAAATCACGTGCTCGATCTCGTATGCGAGAGACCACGACTTGGGTTGGTGCGTGCTTTCATCGAGCGTCTTCGATCGAGGCATGTGAGGAAGCTTGCTTAGCAAACGATCGACTTCGATGAGCGCCGGACTGCGCTTTTGCAGTTTCCTTGAGATGGATTCGTTGGGCTCGAAGAATGCGAGAAACCCCCCTTGAAGGGAGGAGTCAGACAAGACGAGGGACGAGGGGGTCAGACGTGGGCAAACCTGGACGAAGGATACGATGGATTTCGACCAACAACTCGCTCCTGTCAGGAATCTGCTGGACTCGGTCAGTTCCATCATGATGGTGAGAAGTATACGTCACGCACGCTTGGCACCGTGCGCATTTGGACGAAATCGAACGATGCGTCTTCGAATGGTAGACCCTTTTCTGCGTGAAAGTGTTCCATCGCGAAGTCGAAACAAATAATGGTTTACATACGAATGTCGTGCTGAAGGAACGTGACGGACGGTGGCAGACCTCCAGTTCTGATAGAAGCCGGGATTAGCATTCTTGTAAGGTTGCTGTATCACTGCTCACGACGGTTTGGATATGTCAATCCCGACGATCCTAGCATTTGGGAACTCAGTCGCCATCTTTAGATTTGGTTTGAGCATCGAAAGCACAAAGGTTTGGTTAAACGTCACGCACGTCCAAGACCCAGTGTCCGCTTCCGCAACAAATGTCCAAGACATCGCGGACGTCTTCCCACTCACGGGTCAGTGCGCCAAAAAGTAGAAGAAGTCGCAACCTACCAATCTCGTGGAGTGGAACCAGATAATTTCCACCTGGCGGTGTAATAACAGTCAACCCGGTGTTACCGACGAAAACAAGTATTCACCTATGAGATTCCGTAAGACGCCATTCAATAGCCCCAGACGTTCGTGTTCGGTCTGATCATTCCTGTATAACACCGATCCCAGTGGGTAAGCGTGCAGCCGGGAACAATTGGGCTCACGGTAAGCGATAGTTGCTCTCTGTGCTATGATATGTGCGCATCTCAAATAGAATATAGCTGGGGGAGGTAGTATGGAAGGCTATATTTGTCTATCTGTCCGTGGCATATATGTTGATCCCAGTGACGAGCTTGTTCGCAGGGGCATCATGTTCACGAGACTTGTTGGGCGCCCATCGTTTTGGAGTGCTCACACGCAGCGTCCTGAGTTCTCCACGGAGAAAGCTGTGATTGATCGTTCCATCAAACCTATCTGGTGATGAACGGAGTCTCGACCTAGTCGTTTTGGTAGCCTCTCGGTGCCAGCTCTCCATGACCAAAACAGAGGGCTCGGGTGTTAGCCTAAACGGTTCCTAGAATGTCAGATAAACCAACAGATGGGATGGCTGGCTATGTTTATTCCGAAAAGCTTACACGCTGCGGACCGGACAATCTGCTGGCAATGGTAATTCAAAAAGTTGACGACTTCTTGGACACAGTGAATTTTGGCCCCTACAGAACAACTTCGTCGACCCATGGCCAATCTCACACAGCTGAGCGTTGCCGCCCTCGGAGTGCTGATCTGCGCGGAATGGTATCGTCGAAAGAGGCGTTTTCTCAAGTTTCCGCCTGGACCGCCGAGACTCCCTATTGTGGGAAACGCCACAAATCTTCCGACAAGTCAACAGTGGCTCACTTACTCAAAGTGGACGGCGACGTATGGTGAGCGCATCGTGGTTTGGCATGTCGCTCGCAAGGACGTGTAATGACTCGTTGAAAAGGAGACTTACTTGGCTTTGTCGTCCTCGGTCAACCCATCGTCGTCATCAACTCTATGCAAGCGGCGTTTGACCTTCTGAGCAATCGAGGATCTATCTATTCTGACCGTCCTGACTTTACGCTCGTACGGGAATGGTAACGTTTCAACTCGAGGTGGGGATTGGAACGCTCACAAGTCATAGGGGTGGATGGAACTGGATGATGACGACCATGCATGCCGATGACGCTTGGAAGTTACAACGCAAGATGTTCACACAACATCTAAACCTGAAATCCATCCGAACATTCAAGGACGTGTTGTGTACACAGGCAGAGAAACTGGCACAGAGGCTGATGTTGACGCCGCACAATTTTCAAAACCATACGACAATGTGATTCGGTCCGATTTGCATGTTGTCACAAGAATTCACGTTCCGCTTCTACAGGTTCGCTGGTGCGAACATCTTGATGGTGACATACGGCTACGAAGGTACAGTGGACTTGAATTCTGAGCTTCGCATTGTAACATCTGGAATAGCCGTTCACGAGGACGATGACTGGATCAAATTAGCCAGAGATGCCAACGCCTCGCTCGATGCGGCCACAAACGTCGGGACACATCCTGTCGACTTGTTCCCTTGGTGTGAGGCATAATTTTCTAGTCAAGACAGGATTGTCGTTCACGTTGAAACAGTGCACCACCTCCCAATGGAGATTTTCGGGAGAAAGTTCGCAGCGCAAATGCGACACATGCGTGATTTGGCTGAGCAATTGGTGAACCGGCCATACAATGCAGTGAAAGAAGAAGTGGTGAGAGCATGGACCTACTCATTCCTGTCTTCAAGCTAACCGAGGTCACGTTTAGCTCAGTGGACGAGTATCTCAGTCATCCATGGCACACAGACTAATCGAGACGCATGCCTCGAACGGGGTCATTCAACTTGAAGACAGCATTCGTCATGCCATGGCGGGCGTTTATGTCGGTTCGTTCAGAAGTTTTCAATTTATCCACTTACTTTATCTTTACTTCCTTGACAGCCGGTGCTGACACAGTGAGTACAACGATTTGATAGAGGATGGCATACATCTATGTTCAGATTGTTAGCAGTCTCGACACCGCGATTCTTGCTCTCATGCTTCACCCAGAGGTCCAGAAAGAAGGACAGAGAGTGATTGACCGACTTATGGGAGGTCAACGACTGCCGTCTCTCGAAGACCGTTCCAATCTGCCTTACATAGATGCGGTTCTGCGAGAAACGCTAAGGTCAGCACTCAAAATATGCAAATGAATCACAGTCAGTAACCGGACACGAAAAAGGTGGAATCCCGTTGCACCACTTGGTAGGTAGTTCGGATTTACCCTCTACCTTTCTCATTTTTCATTTCCTGGTTCAGGTGTCCCCCACCGCCTCACCCAGACAGATTCTTACCGACAATGGGAGCTTCCGGCGGGGACGATCGTTATTGCAAATACCTGGTATGTTCCTCATTTCTTGCCATACTAGTTAAATTGATGTATTTCGAGGCACATGCTGCACGATGAAGCAGTTTATCCCAATGCCTCGGAGTTTACTCCGCAACGATTCATAAATGCCGATGGGACGCTTCGTGACGACATCCTAGATCCGCGTGAAGTCGCTTTTGGATTTGGCCGTAGGTGAGCCCCTTCTTGACTCCATCAGGGTCGATGAGCATCCTTTTACATTCGATGTCTAGGGCTTGTCCCGGCCACCATCTGGCAGATGAATCGCTGTGGATATCTATAGCCATGATCATCTATTTGTTTGATCTCTCCATGCCGAAGAACGAGAAGGGAGAGCCCATCCGTCCCGAGATAAAATATGAATCTGCAATCATCAGGTAAGTGGCTTTACTGTGAGCTTCGATCTGGTACTCAAGTATTACAGTCGTCCGACCCCATTCCAATGCGTTTTCACGCCTCGATCACATGCGGCGACGTTGTTAGAGAGCCGATAGGGGAAAGCTTGAAAGACGCCGTCGAACAGTTGATAAAATGTGGCTTTGTATGGACTACTGCACATTCTTTACAGACATGCGGCCGCGTCCAATGGAAATCTAGTCAAGGAGGATCCGTCAGGTGCATTCCAGTGAAGGTCTTTGCACTCAACCCTCATCCATCCATTCCGAGTTGCAAGCGCGCACGAATCCGCACATCAATCTTACGTTGAGGTTGGCATCCTTACAGCAGAAAGGACAACAACAACATGTGCGTGTTTGGTCTCGTTGTCAGCCAGACTCAGACTGATCTGGATTCTTCTTGTTAGCTGCCTTCTTCTTTGAGCTGGTCTTTGCAGGCCTGTCCTCAAAGTTGGCTGATATTTGCTCCGGGCTTAACCATAACCATACGAGCGTTTGGGCGGCGAGCGCCACCCGCGACGTGTTGACGTGGTCAACTTAGATAAGTACCTGCCAAAAGCAGAGGAGCAAGAGTAGTTTTGGCAACACGAAGTCGATTGGGGCTCGTGTGGCAAAATCGAGACTCAATCGATCTCGCCCAGAAGAATCGACGGTCAGCAACACCTTCATAATTTTGCTGATATGACTCACGCTGCGACGTTCGGACTGACCACGGACACTGCGAAAGTTGGCTGACTACATACTAGCTCCGAGGAAATGAGACCGGGTGACGACACGACATGATACGACACAATGCGAAACGACCCGAAGAATAACAGTAAGGATTGGTCATACGTCTCAGAACCCGCGCATGAATTGCCGGAACTGGAGCCATTGATAAACGCACGCTTTGCAAGGTGCACGTCCATAGTAAATCCGCTCTACTATGGTCTCTTCCTCTGCAGCTGTGGGGCTGGCCGCCCTGATTCTTGCATGTGTACTATTCAAGCGTTTCACTCGCCCGTCACTGTCGATGATTCGTGGCCCCAAGTCACCGTCGTTTATCTTCGGTAGGGACCCTTATTGTACCTGCCCACTGCATACCTCACACCGTTTAGGCAATTTGCTCGAGATATTCCAACGTCCCGTTGGTGAAACAGAATTCAAATGGCACAGTTTGTATGGAAACGTTATTCGCTTCAAGGGTGTCTTTGGAGTAAGTCCATTCGTTCTTCTGATTTATACCGGTACCATATATCAATAAACCCCAGGATGATCAACTCCTGATCGTGGACCCGAAGGCTCTGCAAAAGATGTTCAACACATCGGCATACAATTATTCGAAGCTGCCCAATCTCCGTGTTCTTTCGCGAATGTTGAACGGGAAGGGGATTCTCTCGGCTGAAGGTAGTTTCTATTCCCTCGAATTGCTGTTCGAAATAACCACATGATAGGTGATGACCATAAGCGACACAGGGATATAATGGTCCCTGGATTTGGGTTGAAGGAATCCAGGGGATACTTGCCGATATTCAAGGGATGTGCTGACTGTATAAGTATGCAATGGTTGGAAGCCATTGGCAGTAGTAGCAACCAAAGTGTTGTCCTCGACATTCGAGCTTGGCTCTCTCATGGAGCATTAGATGCAATCGGACAGGGTGCGAATATCTTTTTCTCTCCAAGAGGTAGCTGTGGATCACACCATCTCAATAGCCGCATTCGACACCCATTTCGAGACCATGAAAGATGATTCACATCCCCTCGCAAAGACGTATCATAATCTTCTGTTAGCTTCTTCTAATTTGCTATGGTTGTTGTGTGGTATCCTGATCCTCATCTCATCGCAGTGGCGACATTTTCGGTACGCCCTCAGCAGCGCAGATTTTTATACAAACAGCTTCGAGATATGTTCCGATGGGGATACTTCAATGGGTTGTTGATCATGCACCAAACCCCAAGCTTGCGCGTGCGCGCAATGGGAAAAGGACGGTCACCGACGTTGCAAAAGAATTAGTACGTGAGAAGGCAGACGCTCTTCTGCAAGGAAAGGGCAATCGGGATATCTTTACCCTCCTTGGTGTGTTCCCCTTCTGTTACTCGTTACCGCTCGGCATCGTTGACATTCCCGCAGTCAAGGCTAATATGGATACAAATGCGAGGAGCAAATTGACCGACGAAGAGTTGTTAGCGCAGATGCGGTGGGTTTTGTCGATGGTTCTCTTCCTCCCATTACGAACATGAGTTGGACAGAACGCTTCTCATTGCGGGCCATGAGACTACCGCAAACACTATTGGATGGATCTTACTGGAGCTTGCGCGGAACCCCAAAGTGCAATGTCGCCTACGAGATGAAATAAGGAAAGCCGAAGCCACCACCAAAACGCGTGATGATGGTCAGTTTACGGCCGCAGATTTGGATGCTATGCCCTACCTGAATGCTGTGATCAAGGTAATTGGCGTTCTCTTGGCATGCGTCGCTTTGATTCACCTCGTCCCTCGTTGTCCAACACAGGAAGGATTACGGATCCATAGTGTAGCATCTCACGTCCAGCGAATGGCTTGTCAAGATGACATCCTTCCGCTTTCTAAGCCAATACTGACGCGATCTGGGGATATGGTCAATGAAGTGATCGTTCCCAAAGGCACCCAAATTGTAGTATCTATTGCTACGTACAATCGGTATGTTCTACTGTCACATCCATGCACGTCAAACGGCTGATTGGACATGGTATCCCAGTAACAAGGACCTCTGGGGAGAGGATGCACACGAGTTCAACCCCGATCGCTGGTTGAACGGGACGATGGACGAAAAGAAATCAGGTGGAATTGGAATATACTCGAACTTGTATGCCCATTTCGCATCGCTTTTCGAGACGTTCACGAACGTACTTTTTTTCGAAATAACAGAATGACCTTCCTCAGTGGCACTCGGGCATGCTTGGGATGGCGCTTTGCGTACGGTTCCATCCGCTGTTTCCCAACGAGGATTATCGTTCACTAATTTGTAAATGATAGCGTGCTCGAGATACAAACGTTCCTCTTCGAATTGGTGGGCAAGTTTGAATTCGCAGTGACGGACAAGACTGGAAAGATTATCCGGCAATTTGCACTGGTCATGACTCCGATGGTCGACGGTGAACTCGACCGCGGTGGCCAGTTGCCATTGGCCGTGTCTCTCGCTCCTCAGGATGCTGAAATGTAATGGACGAAGAGAGGTTGTAGGCAGCGATAGGGGCATGCATTTTTACGTCCTGCGTACAGTACGTATAAGGAATGAATTATTGTTACTGCCAACGGGCCTTTTGACAAGGCCTGAGCGATAACGATTTACTATTTGCCTCGAATCATTGACTCAGGGGACGAATGCCGACGGCTTCCGGGTGCCGGTGATAGCCGTCCCGAACAGTGCCGCTTATATAATAAGCTTCCCATGGGCCAATTCGCGCACTCAGAATCTGTAATTAACTCGTTGGAGTGGAGGCAACCGATGGGTCGTAAATGCAGTCCGGGTCGGTGACCCAGCCAAATAGAAGCCACTTGGAAGAGAGGGGTGAACCCACTGTTTGAGTTGCAAGGGCGGGCTTTCCATGCCGTATTTCGAGTCCGCGCAGATAGTTAGGGGCGAGAACGAGGCACAAATTCGACGACGCAGCCTGGTGCAGGTGGAGCGCCGGTAGTGCCCGGCTGAACGCACACATTTATGGAGAAGTGAAACCTTGATGTTTGATGCAGGAACGATCGATGTATTCCCTTGTAGGAAATAATATGGACCGCTGGGAACTGCCAGGTCCCAGCCGATCTCCGCCTCAGTTGTAGTGCTTCACGACGATACCCCCGATGACCTCCTCTTCGGTATTACCCTCCGATCCCTTCTTTAGGGCAACACGCCCATACGAGAACGTCCTTTCTTTCCTCCACCCCTCTGAAAGTGGTGCTTCGTCGTCAGGGCACCGTCGTTCGATCCCGACGCGTTTCAACACTGGGCTGTGTGCGAGGGGCAAGAGTGCCACGTCGTCATCGGCCATGGTGAAGTAGAACACGCCGAGTCTGTCGTAGGCAATTTGGTCGTGTGGCGGTTGAACGACGCGATGGATGGTGGGCTTGTAGAATCCACCGGTGAGGAATCCCATCATGTCCCCGGTGTTGATGACCTGTCGTTTCGCTCGTTGGAACCATGGCTCGTACGCAGGGGTCTAGGAGGAGGAGAAGGAGACGTACCACCGCGTTGTCGATGTGTCGGACCCAACGCCATTTGCCGTCGGGGGACAGGATTTGTAGACCACCGACGGGCTGGCTCCAGAGGATCGTCACGCTTCCAATGTCTGAGGTCGTATGCTGTAGTCGCGTTTATCTGATTTGCGAGGACGGCTCACCCGTGTGACCTTTGAGCCAGACGTTCTTTGACTTTTCCTCTTCTTCTTCCGTGCGACGATAACTAGAAACGATGAATTGATCGGACGAACAGGGGGGATAGAGAGACGTACTATTTCATGAATCTGACTGTGATCCGTTCGGGCATTTAAAGCGTGTAATGGGATGCGGGACGAGGAGACGTACTCGAAGTTTCGCCTTGTCTGTCAAAGTTGTGTTTCTCCACCAAGGTTTCTTCGGGCAACTCGAGACTCGATGCGATGAGCCTAGAATGACCGTTGGAAATCAGCGCATTGAGATGATCATGATTTACCTGAGGATGGGATGTAGGATGTTGAAATGATTGTGACGAGCAAACGCGTCGAGCTCGGGCAAGAAAGGGCGAAGTGCGAGCGGATGAGGACGTTTGTTGACGTCGCGATTCACTTGAATTGCATCAGGCAGTGTCAGGCATGCAGGACGAAAGACGCACGCGCGTAATGCTCGATCTGGTCCAAGACGTCGTTGTCCGAGTCTACTTTCTACCTCGAAAGTGTCAACTGGAGGGATGGTTCGGTCAGAGGGTACTTGCCCAATACTCGCGTGTCTTGAATCCGGCATAAGAGCCGACTCGTTCAGCGACGTTTGTGTAGGTCTTCATTTCTTCGTTGGGTACGGCCGTGAACGGCACGTCTGAAATATCGAAAATCCGATCGCGCTGATCGACGAAGTGAGAGAGTGATTGATGGGAAGGAGGGAAGTGATACTACCTGAGCTTGGGTGTATCCATGGTTGATCGCGTAAAGAAAGCCGTTGGTGCGAAGGGCATGGCAAAGTTGTGGTGCGAGTTCTGCGCGTCCCTCGGGAGTGTGTGCTTTGGACAAGTCGATGATGGCGAGATCGGCGAAATCGACTAGGATCTGTTAGAAAGAGAGAGGGGTGAGGTCGATGGACGTACGATCCAGCCGCGTCGGAGGGGGTGCGATGTAACGAGGGCATTCGGCGCTAGGCATGATGGTTGGGTATCGTCGAGATGGCCCAGGGTATTTAAGGGGTGAGTACACATGACCCGAGGATAATTCTGACCATGGGAAGTCCGTTAAAGGTCCATTTTTCGAGAGAACGGGCGGACTCGGTTGTGTCGTGGTGTGTGGATAAATTTCGCGACCGCGGTCGGAGTGCTTGACACGACGCTCGTACTACCACTTCGCCCATGTCAAGACAGTCTCGCAGCGCACCACCGCCGACGTCGCCCAGTCCACAGCATGGCTCGAAGCTGACCAAGTTCCTCCAGAAGCAGAGGTCAAAGTCCTTGACGAACCCTGGAGCGGTCGACGGCTCGACGAACGTCGCCAGTTCGAGTTCGTCCGCCCAGACGTCCACCGCCAATTCTCCCGCGTCGCCCAGCGCGCGCAAGAGTCGATCTGCCCACGAGGACAAGACGACCAGCGAGGACGAGCACGAGGACAGCGTCGAAGAAATGCCCGTCATCGTCGAGAGCTCGGACTCGTCGTCGCCACGCGCGCGGACGTGGACAGACCGGCCGTTCAGTAGCATTTCCGACATCCGACCGTCCTATTCCTCCTCCTCGCCATCAGGCCGGATATCCGATCTCCCCACTCGTCTCTCTGGCTGGTTCTCTCACACCTTTAGTTCTTCTTCTACAGACCTTTCTCTTCCTTCCATCCTATCACAGTCTCACATGGCATCCCCAAAGACGAAGTCAAATCCCCTCCTGACCGTCGCCAAACACGGCAAGGGCCATCTCGACCGCGCCATGCGCTTCCTCCTCGACAGCGATTCCACCCCAGACAAGTGCTCCGATCCCATCTGGCTTCTCGGCGTACAACATCCAGGCTACGAACCACCACCGCAACAACACACCTCACGACGTCCTTCCATCGAATCCCGCCGCCCGCCCTCCTTTCGTTCAAACTCCTCTTCTTCCGCTACCGTCTCCGAGCTATCCCAGTCACAGCCACTCCCAACCAAGAATCTCGCCGCCAACTGGCCCCCGGTCTTTTACGCCGATTTCACTTCACGCATATGGCTCACCTATCGCAACCAGTTCGCACCCATCAGAGACTCCAATCTCTCATCCCTCGAAGCCGATCTCGCCTCCGGTGTTCAGGCGGCCACACCTTCCAGTCCACGACCCAGGAAATGGAATTGGCCAGGAACCACCGAAAAGGGCTGGACAAGCGACGCAGGCTGGGGCTGTATGCTGCGCACCGGTCAATCATTACTCGCCAACGCTCTTCTTCATTTACACTTGGGGCGAGGTAAGCACATGTTTCCCATCACACGCTCTCGCACGTTCTCATTTACGCTACATCTCAGAATGGCGTCGTCCTCCCCATCCCGTTCGCACGAACGACTATGCCACATACGTCCAGATCCTGACGTGGTTCCTCGATTCTCCCTTGCCTCAAGCACCGTTTAGCGTTCATCGCATGGCCCTCGCTGGGAAAGATCTCGGAAAAGACGTCGGTCAGTGGTTCGGTCCCAGCACAGCCGCTGGTGCAATCAAGTAAGATCACGTCCTCTCACCCAGAAGAAACTGACATGCTCCCCACAGAGCTCTTGTACATGCCTTCCCTGAAGCAGGCCTCGGGGTAGCCGTTGCTGCAGACGGTGTGGTATACCAATCCGACGTATATGCGGCCTCCAATGTCCATACTGGCTCTCCACGCCGACACGCGAGTTCATCATGGGGTGGACGAGCAGTGCTCGTGCTGATCGGCATCCGTCTGGGTATAGAGGGTGTCAATCCTATTTATTACGAATCCATCAAAGTAAGCAGCACTATCTCGGCGCTCAAATTGCACCCGAACGATTCCTTTTGCAGGCATTGTACACCTTCCCCCAGTCCGTCGGCATCGCGGGAGGGCGTCCCTCTTCTTCGTATTACTTTATGGGCTCCCAGGCCGATAATCTCTTCTACCTTGATCCCCATCATGCACGTTCGACGGTCCCTCTCCGTCCTGCACCGCCTTCATCCATACATGACTATCCTACCGTTCGCAGTCGCGAAACCACACCCGACAATGCATCCGACCGGCGCGCAGCGACACGTTCGCCTGGCGCACAGTCTTCGTCTTCTCATCACCATCGTGCGCCTACGTCCCCGTCTTCCGTGAGGACCGGCTCCTCGACATTCTCGTATCACGCACCCCTCTCACCCTCTCCTCTACAACACCAACTCTCGACAGCATCGAGCGTGTCGTCTTCCTCGATGTCATCACAGCATCCATCGCGTTGGCAAATTGCAAGCATGCCTGCCTCCCCATCACCCCGTTTCAATGGTTCCGACCTGGACCCCCGCGAACTGGGGGTTGAAGAGGAAGACTTGGACCCGTTGGCTGAGCACTACGTCACGCAGTATAGTGCCATGGAATTACGAACCTTCCACTGCGATCGTGTTCGCAAGATGCCGCTCAGTGGCCTTGACCCCAGTATGCTTATGGGATTCCTATGCAAGGAAGAAAAGGACTGGATCGACTTGAGACGACGCATCAGCGAGGTTTGCACTCTCACTCTATGCGTGGAACTGATGGTCTGATTGACGTGTTGCAATCGTCAGCTCAACGCAAAGTACAAGACGATATTTACCATTCAAGACGAGCTCCCGTCGTGGCCGTCTGATTCGGATGAATACATGGGCCTCGAATCTATTTCAGATCCCGAAGAAATGGACATGGATCCCGAGGAGGAAGACGGTATCGAAGTGGTCGACGTCGAAGGTACAGAAGGACGACCTCTTCGTCCACGCGATGCCGAAGACCAATTCTTTGACACGCGTTCGACGTCCATCTCTCCCGTGGGTAGCAGTGTCAAGGGGGGTACCAAAGGCTCCGAGGCCGACACAGAAGAGGACCCTATAGGGCCCATCACCCCTGGACCGAACTCGACGTTCGAGGTCGACAAGGACGAGCATGGGACTCACAAGAGCCTCTCCAAGACCGACGACTTTGAAGAGATCGATGGGCATGAGGAAGAGGACGATGACGAGTGGGTGGACCCTTCGATGCCTACACCGCTCGCACAGTCGACCGAACGTCCGTACGCCCCACCAATAACCAAAGCCAAGTCGACGGGGTCGACGGGGAGCACGAGCAGCAGGAAGGGCAAGAAGGGCAAGAAATCGAAAAAGGCGAGCGTGCCCATCGTCAACACGCCCTCGCCACCTATGAAGCCTGAGGTGCACTTCCCGTTCCCGCGGTCCCTGGAGGAGAGTTTCCACGAACGCTCGTCAGAGGCAGGGAATTACGAAAAACGGATGAACAATGCGCGTGCGCGAGACGGCGGACGTACGGAGAGTGGGGGTGTCAGGGCGGTGTTGACGGACGATGTCCGTTGAGGGTGGATCGCGTGCGGGTTGGTGGACGAGACTGCTATTCTGGATCGGCCTCTTTCTCTCCTTTCGTTTTTCCTTTAATTATGGTGGTCCGCTCGCCCGTTCTACTCTCTCGATTGTGCAGGCCCCTCTTTACTTTTTATCATTGCCTGTACCAAGCTCTTAATGGACGTGTATCATATTCGGGGTTGATTCCGTATTCCACACTTTTTTTTTTTTTTGGATCGCTTGTTCTGTCTGTGTAACCATGTGTGTGTACATAGAGATACCCTTCACCCGTTTCCCATCGCTGATGTGATTGTGAGAACGAAGATAAAACGGACGCCGAAGACCTCCATCGACATGTCTTCCTGCCAGCGCGACAACGATCCGACCCCGAACGACGGCCGACCGACCTACGTCTACAAGCTCGTCCCCCACACCTCCCCAGTCCCATCAAACCCCGCCGACCTCCCCACCGCTCTCCCCATCTCCACCATCGACCAAACCTCCGGTTTCATCCACCTCTCCACCGCCCATCAACTCCCCAACACCCTCCTCCACTTCTTCACCTCCGATCCCCTCGTGTATGTACTTCGAATCGAATACGATCCTCTCGTACGATCTGGACAGATCAAATGGGAAGATCCGAGGGCGGAGGTGTGTGGGGATCGTCCCGGAGAGGGGTTGTTCCCACATTTGTATAACGGGTTGAGGTTGGGGAAGGGAGAGGTGGAGAGCGTGAGGGTGTTGGAGAGGGGAGGGACGGGATGGGAGGAGGCGATCGAGAGGGACGGAGGGTTTAGGTCTTGGTTGACGTATTGATCGAAACGCGGGGTTGACGCTCTCGCCGGTAGGTTTACGTTCTCGTTTTCTCGAAACTGACTCACGGTCGGGTCGCTTTGGTTTCTGTTTCCAGCAAACGCCGATTTGTGTAGTGCTCGATGGCCATGAATGTGATCTTGTATCGCGATTCAAAGAGTTGACGTGCAGGACCTTGGCAATATAACGATCACCTCGTTCGCTGGGGGACGACATCATACTCTCACAAAATTCAGAACAGACGCATGTGGGACGAAAATCCTGACCTGTTTCTTTCGAGTGCAATATCGATACAGTACGATGAAAGCTGCTGGTTGCTACAAATACATCTTGGAAGGAGTCATAACTGCGAATACTTCAACCACTGGCACTCGATCGGCGAGGCGGCCCATCAGCAATATGTCACCGTGACTGTGGGAACTGCACGGACTGCCGACTAACTTGAACTGTCGGCACTGTAGGAACTGTGAGATAGCACGTATATTTTGTAAAGTTCGTACAGACCATGACAGTTGCCTCAAAGAGCAGCCGATTTCGACAGACACACAGTGTTCATCCAAGTTAACAAATGGTAAAGGAATGATGATCTATGTACTTGTTGACATAGTAGTATGCATGGAATGCGTCAAGAGATTGAGAGAAATGGAACGTCACAGGTAAAAAAGCAGCGCCGAACACTCCAATCAAATGAACACCTCATAAAATCGACTTGACTGAAAGGACGGCTCGAACACGGTGTCCGGCTGCATTCACCTCTGGCACAACGACCCATATCCCTGTCAAGGGGTCTGGCTCATTTCCGAACGCCGGTAGAAACCATTCGACAAGCGCACAAGAGTGCAAACGGCCTTGAAACCTGAAAGAGAAAAAAAGTAAGACGCGTGCAACCAGCAGATCAGCAAGCAGATCATCATCTGAACCACCATTGTCCACAAAGACACAATCATATCACACAGATCCTCCCTGCCACCATGGAGTGCAGTGTATGATGTTGTGGTGCATCCCACTGCATCCGGAATGGTCGCCTGGTGCATAGTAGGTGGCTGAAGCTGAGTTCAACACTCTGAGCTCACCTTCAAATAATGGACAACGTTCGAGACTGACACGGTCTCCGGATATCTCTGCATTTCAAGTTGGGTTGAGTTGGTTGTATAGATAGCACCAAATGCAATCCAGGAGCTCCGGATATCCGTAATGTGCTGCCACAAGTCTGCTTTCACAGGGTATATTCTGTACTGCCCAACAGAAAAACACGGTTAGTTACCTAGAGCTAGTAGTGTGGATGTAGCACTCACCATGTTTTCTTGCCAGTCGCATTCCGATTTGTCCCCCTCGACGGCCTGAGATTCATCATCAGACTTGTCTCCTTCATCACCATCTGCCGTGGTAGTAATACTATCTCCAGGGCCCATCGAACCCACAGGCCCGTACAACATACCCTTCTGTGAGTATACTAAATGTGCGGCAGCTAATTTGTCCAGGCGTTGGATTGTAAGTAACATTTGGCCAAGAGCTTCATATCAATTTGAGTGGCGCCATGGTTCTTTTACAGCTTTGATATGCCAAGATTTGGTGATTGACGAGCAAAGTCCGTTTGGCACTCCGAACATCTCGATCAACATGCGATAATGAACCATGGAGTGTTGACGAGGAAGTGAGAAATGTTCATGAACCCCAACCAACTTGAAAATCTCCTGCTTGAGATGGAAGTGGTGTACAGCATCATCGATAGCGGCCAGGTCCTTTTCGGATATGACAGACTTCCGTACAATGTAACAGAAGTTGAGAAAGGCTGCAATAGTGCAGACCATAGCATCTGGGACCAAGCCTGCAATTGCAGGCAAATATATCTAGGGTGATAGATAAGAACATAAAGTGATCGTAATACATCAGAACTACATACCTTCATCAAAGCCTTTGAGTCATCTCCAGTCCACTGTTTAAATTCTCACCCTGTGGGGAATTGGTGTAGTCCAGGAAAGGATGGTACAGCAGAAAGTCTATAGGAGTGATTGCACTGTAAGTAAGTGATCCGAATTGTAATGAGAGACAAACCAGTGGTCAATCTCAGCTATAATCTCAGAGGCTCACTGTACATAGTGCAGCCACTTTGTACCAATAGCCTCAACCAGCCTGCCTGCAATTAACCCAAGCTACACAAATGGGCCTGACCAGGCCTGAGATAAATGTGGGCCAATATATATGGAGGGGCCCAAAAATGTTTTTCTACATAGTACATGGAGAGGCCCATCAATATAGAATACCAATGGGATCAAGCTGGCCTGAGTGGGTGTCAAGACCGTGACTACTCCGGTGCACTCCGGTGAACTCCGGAGGTGGCGGAGTACGGACGTGAACTTCGGCCTCAGCATATGTGCTGTGCCCCTTACACGAACTGTTCACGGATTTCAGACAGGCGTTACGACGACTATCTGCGTCGCACAACGAAGAGGGATCAGAGGATCAGAGTTGGGCACAAGTCCCGAGAGCGAGAGAATGAGCAAAGGGAGTCTAAGTCGATATTCGAACTGACTATTACAAGAGTATCGACCGGACTTATATACAGAGGGACGGAGAACAAGGGGAAACCTAAACAGAGGTAAAGTATCAAGATGGAACAAAGGGAACACTAAACGGAAGTATTGTCAGGGTGAAACGGAAATGGAGAATGGAGAGCGCAGGGTAGAACTACTAGCGACATCAAGGATCAGATGGAAATGTCAGGTAAGAATGAAGGATCGACGGAGACGTATGGTTGTAAGGTACAAGGCAACAAGGTTTGGCCTAACGCGAAGGGGAGGTGATTAAGGTACGGATGAGACTTAACAGAGAACAGTGAAGTCCGGAAAGCCGGAGAAGGAAAATGAAGTCTGGAGGGTCCGGAGAAGAATAACGAAGTCTGGAGGAGACGGAAGAGGGAACGGAGTTGGACTTAGCGATACGGGATATGACAGTGGGGTGGGCAGTGTGACTGACCAATACCATTGAGGTGGCCCAAGTGGGGGTGTGCAGTGTAAATAACAGATGCCATCAAGATGGCCTGAGCAGGGTGACCGAGATTGGTGACCAATGCCATTTAGGGTAAATCACAAGTATACCACTGGGTATCCAGAGGCCAACCTGCACCTGCACCCACTCACTTACCCACACCCACATGAGGGGTCCAGGTCCGGGTCTGGGTTTAGCTCCAGGTATAGCAGGTACAGTATGTGCCCATAGATTGCAATGCAAAGAGGACTAACCTATGCACTATTCTAATGTGGCATCCATGGCATCCCACCCATCTTCGAGAGACCCATCTTCCTCATCAGCAATCATGTCCAGTAACTTTGACACCTTCTCAATATCACTTGATTTGATGAGGCCAAGCTGACTCCAATATCTGAGACATACATATAAGCACACAGGTTGATTGAATGGTGAGTTTTGACCACACATGGGAGAGGAGGAGATGACTGTGGCTGAACAACCACTTGACATCAATTGATGTGGCTAGTGTTATAAACACCAGTTATATCTAACTTTTCACTACACTCCTTAATGTTTGGACTTAGACAAATTTTACTTTTCAAAGTCATGTGACCAGTGCACGTGATCGTGAGACATTGACATGTGATTAGGTCTAGAACCTATGATGTCATACCTCATGGTTTTCATCTCCACTTTGTGTGAATTCTATTTCTATCCTCTTCACATGAACACTTCTTATTTGATCCCTGTCTCTATCTACTATATACTTATGTAGTAATTCTGTACATGCACAGCTTGGTCCGTGTGTTGGCGACCTATATCCCTAATAAAGAGACAGGCCACACAGCACTCGGTACAGACAAGAGACTAGTAGGAATATGGGGAATTCCAGGAAGGACTAGACTGGAGTCCTTCTGGCGTTGATTGCATACTATATATACAGGTTACATGTTTGTGCATATTGTGGTACATAGAAGGTCCAAGAATCGTTGTGGAACGTTCCTTATCATATGATGTCATAGATAAGCATAGCCATAGAATGGAAGAGAAGGAAAGAAGCATAGCCGTGGGTGTGAAATGGAAGCACACAATAGAAGCCCACGGTAATTAAATACATGAGGCGCATAGCCTTGCATAGCCGAGATCCCATCGGGAGCGCGGAGATTAAATACACAGCTGAGTGCACAGCAACTCAGCCACACGTCGTGAGGGGCGCACAGCAGCCACTCGTTCCACGATCACGTGACACAGGCACGTGACTTTAATCATGTGATCCATCAAGGAAAACGTCTAAGTCCATCGTCTGTAGTGTTAAAAGGCGTCCATTGCCTTTGATAAAATAAGGAAAAATAGTAGAAAAATGTATTAAATAAGCGTGAACGTAACACCGTGCACCATTTATGATAATATAAAAGCTAGGTGGTCTTAGCTGAGTCTCCTCAGTTTTGACCACTTGGTTCTATGTGGTTCATCGCAGGGACTTAAGGCAACTCTCCTGATACCTCAGTTAAGGCGTTCTGTCATATCCCGTATCGCTAAGTCCAACTCCGTTCCCTATTCCGCCTCCTCCGGACTTCGTTATTCT
>JBBPLY010000152.1:29606-43652 GCA_038090035.1 Xerocomus nothofagi | reverse complement strand
CAGTGGTGCACGAAGCACACCACTGGCACTGACACAATCACCCATCATGATGGAAGTATTGTTTGGCTATAGTAACACACAGCATTTGACTACTCAGTCTTCTGATCTTTTGATAACTGATTCCAACATGCCAGTGGTGTGCTTTGTGCACCACTGAATCTTCTAAATTATCTCTATCTTCTAATTTTCTAACCTACTCCTCTTTCTAACAAGAAGAAAACATAAAAAGCATCTACCTGTGCTATAACAAGAAACACATAAAAGCACATACATAAAGTCTATCTGTGCTGAAAGCACATCGGGTGAAATACAACTAGTATTATTACAGGGAGACTCATGACATGCAAGTGTGAGTGTGAGGGTGTGGATGAACAGGTCCTATCAGTGTAAGATCAGTGACAATTACAGGGAGACTCATGCTATTCAAATGGCAAGGTGTGAGCAAGCATGAATGAATAGGCAGAGGTATGGCGATGTGCAAGTGCAAGTGCAAGTGGGGTGTGGACAAATGGGTCTTATCAGCAAGAATATTACAGGAAGACTCACAAACAGCCAGGTGCAAGGTGCGAGAATGGTGGGGGTGCAAGCAAACAGGTGGGGTGAGGTGCAAGTCACCATAGCCCAATTGTTCAGGTGGTCAAAGACCTACATTTGGTGCGCTCAGGTCATCGGCACTCATTGCCACTCGGTTGGAATGAATGGACATTGAAAGCCACGTAGTTTTTCTGTCCATAAAAGGGTCAAAACGTGGCTTAGCCAGTGTACGCAGTGGCAACGCAAATATGCGAAATATGCGAAACACCCGAGAAAAGTGTCGGAAAGGAAAGTCACACACCCCGTTCTCCGTATGAGCTTCCCATGCGTGTTCGATGGGCGGTGGCATCTACTGACGACCAACTTGAAGGTATACCAACTTTTTGGTTCCACATGCCGCGAGGAACCTGTTGAATCGTATTGTCGATCCTCTTTGGGGCTGTCGATGCGCCGCTCCTGGTGTGTTCGAGCCATACGAAGGGCAACAACCTTGCCAACAGCGTCAATATATTTTGGATGTCGTCATTGGTATTCCGTATCACTGGGCTCAATGGCCTCACTTTGAAACAGTCCATCTAGTAAGTACGATCGTGACCTATCTATCAGCAGATTCGGTTTATTTTAGTTCTTCGGTGATCCGAGTTTCCTATAAGCTCGCATGTGGAGTTAGTCGCTCATTTTTTTCCAAAGGGCAGTCAAGTTATTAGCCAGTCTGAGCTTTAGGTACCGAGAGCAGGGCCCATCATGCGCACCAATACTTCACTGGCAGTTTTTCCCTGGCAGTGACTATTTCCCCGCGTAAATAATTCGTGTTCTCTCCTGGCAACTAGTATAGTACAGGCTTTCCCTTCGCCTTTCGTTCGACTGCCAGTGTGTTTAAAGATCGTTCACCACGTTGTGTACTAGATGAACCACGCAAATCATGACGATGTTCTTGGTAGTATTCAAGGAGTACGATGAAGATCAATAACACACATCGTCAGAAAAACCAAAAGACGACGGACGTCTATCACATGCTGTAGTACATAGTAATCCCCCTCCAAAGAAAAAAAAAAAAACTGTCCGTTCTGTAAATGCCCTCAACATCCTCGCTGCAACGTCTGTCCCCCTTCGTCCAACAGATACGCCCTCACGTCATGCACCATACGTTGTGCCCTGTCCCTCTCTGCCTCTACAAGCCGCAATTGCAGCCTCAACCCGTCTTCCTTGTCGTCATTCCTCTTGTCGTCTTCGCCACGTCGACCATCACTCTTGCCCCCACCTTCGTTACCGTCGTCGTCATCCCGCCGACTCGGAGGCAAAATCGGACACTGAACTTGACTCTCCCCGCCACTCCGCACCTGCAACGCCTTCTCCAAAACCTCCACCCTCTCCGCCAACGCCCTCGCCACGTTGGTCGCCACCGCCGTTTCCTGAAGGAGTACGTCCACGACGTGTACGTCGACGTCGGCGCGCTTCGAGTCGTTTTCGGAGCGGGAAATACGGACGGGAGTGTCGAGGCGTTGGGGATTCGTCGTTTCGAATCGAGAGGTCGACGTTCTTGATCCGTCGTTTCTTTCGCCGTTTGCGATCGCGCCGGATGGGGTCGTCAGGAGAGGCGTATCCACGAGATCGTGTTGCGCTTTGGCGAACGCTTTAACAAAAGGAGCGGAAGCGGAGGGGGAAGATCAGGCCGAAGAAAATAGTTGAAAAATAAATGACCTTACCCGTTGCAAACGGATCCGGCGAAGTGGGTGCGTCCTTGTGATCCGACGAGTGCCCGTGATGATGTTGATGGCGACGCGACCCAGAATCATGACGCCTACGCCCATGCCCATGACGCGCTATTGGCAATACCCATGCGACGTTTTTCTTATGTTGAGCGCCAATAACGAAACGAAGCCGAGTGACGACTTACCTTCTTTGCGTGTCGAAGGACGGCTCACTGGCTCGTCGAGTCCGCGCTTCTTTCGTCGTCGACTCCCTTCGGAGCTATCTCCCTCTTCTTCCGCGTCCGACGAGGACTTTCGAGGCGACGCACCGCGGTCTTGGGGTGAATCGGTCGAGGACGAGGAGGATGAGGACGTAGCAAGACGCAACGCATCGTCCGACCCACCCTCTTGTTCCCCTTTGCGTTTCTCAACCCGCTCGCAGTTTTCTTCACCCGTCAATGCCGAGTCTCCAGGGTTCGACGGGTGCGGTGGTGGTGAGGGCGGCGGCGTCATCCCACACGTCTCGCTAAACAAAGTCTCCGAAATTCTGGGCCACCGGGTCAATAACCACATCATCATCCGCTGCGATACCAGCCTGACCGACCCCCCAAGCAACCGGTGTCCAAATATCCGTGCCACGTCCTCGAGTTGCAAGCCATTCTCGGGGCACAGCGGGAGTTGTGTGAAAAACGCGCAGAGGTACACGAGGAGGGAGAGATTTGCGGTGGGGAGAAAGCGGAGGAGGACTTGGGCAATAGACAGTTGGTCGGTTTCGAGGGCGCCATCATGGTCGTCGAGGTAGAGATCGGAGGGTGTCATCCAAGCAACTGGTTGTGGCTGTTCACCTCTCGCACGTCGTTCTTCTTCCTCTTCCTCTTGTCTGTCCCGACGCGCTTCTTCGCGTTTGACACTGGGCTTGACGGACCAGTGCCATAGTGCCGAATAAATGTGAGAATCGAGGAGGGGGCTGGGGAGACTCGAGATAAAGGTTGACAAGAGCGCACAAATGTCAGGCATTGCTTGGCCACGCATGTTGAACTGGGCACCGAAGTCGGAACTCTTGTCGAACAAGTCTATGAGTTGCAAGTGACGGTCGCGACTAGGCAGTGCACGAAATAGGCCGCTTTGATAGATACCTAGGGTTTTGAATGAGACTACATGAAGCAGAACAAACTGGAAGTGGCACTAGCCGGTCTTGGTCAACTCTTCGACGCATGCGACGACGACGATGGGAAGGTAGTGTTGATAATCGCCAATGACGATGGGGGTCGAAGCATACAGTAGCACGTCCTCGAGCGGTGCACCGATGGCGTCTAGAGATTGAACGTCAGTACCGGTACGATCAGCCCGAGTGTCCACCGGTCCACTTACGAAAACTCGGATCTCTTTCTGATAGTCGCTCGCTTCGTTTCCTCCGTAGCTGCTCTCGGAGTTGATTATCCCGCTTATGTATCACAGCCATGTCTTCGAAATTGACATAATCAATGGCGCGACGACCGGAACGACGGGCGAGTGCGTCCAGTCGTCGATACATGTTACCGATTCTAATTTTGGGTGTGGAGGGATGAGGTGGAGAGGGGTCTGCATTTCGCATAGTGGGGTCCTTGAAACGAGAAGGGGGCGTATCGATGGGTATGGACTGCGGGCTTAGATCATCACGTCGATAAGCGCTGGTGGGGGCCGGCTGTCCACACGCTCTGGCCAGTCTGTCAGGTTCGAGATCAGGAGGTGGTGTGTGGGCGATGCGGACGTCGGAAACTGAACGCCCCCGAATTCCAAGGGCGACGTGGGGATGTATGCGGGCGGCGAACCCACTCCGTCTTTGTATAGCGTCGTCCTGTTCGCCGTGAGGGCGGGGGACGTGGTGAGAGGATGAATGAATGGGTCTAGATGCATTCCCAGTCTGTGATGAATCGGGAGGGCGTTGCTGTGGGGAGGGACGGACACGAGGTGCCCATGCACCATCTACACGCGGGCGTAATTCGGGCGAGGAGGATGTGTGATGATGGTGGTATGTCGATGGGGTGATACTACGGGGATTGGGAGGAGGGGGTTGGGGACGGGGTACATGTGGGTAAGCCGTTGAGTCGAGCGGTGTGGTAGACAATTGTGAAGGAGGTGTAGGACGGAGAATGCTTCGGGGCGTGCGTGCTGCCTCGTTCTGTGGTAGGTACGAACGAGCGGGCATATTGGAAGAGGCCCGCGAGCGACTAGGACCGCCGCCGTAAGGATCATCCTGACGGGAAGGAGGAGTAGGGCGAGGGGAAAAAGGAGGCGATGGCATCTTTGAACGACGAGCGTTAGTATAGAAATAATTCCTAGTAGTCAGTCGGGAAGATGTCGTGATGGATTGGAAGGAAGACGACTCCCCCCCTTTTGTTACTAGAGAGTAGGGGTGAGCAATCTGAGTCGGGTCGGACTGATCAATTCAGACTGGTAGTAGAGAGAGGGAGAGAGATAGCTCCGATTACATTTAGATTTTAACTGGGATTAGGGAGAGCTGATCTAGAACAGGAGAAGGCGCGCGAGGAAAGTGAGGGAACGGGCGTTACGTGCGTGCCCGAACACTCGCAAGTCGAGAAGGGGGGAAATAAAAATTAGATAACTTAGCTGTGGCCAGGCCTTGGAGAGAACGAAGGAATGGACGGTCCAGACCGTGCCTGGTCTCGACCTTTTCTATCCGCATTTGGCTATTACCGACGTTAACCCCCCCCCTTCACTCGACCCCCCGGTCAGGTGATTATTCACACGCCCCACATTTCCTCAAATACCTGTCTGCTGATCATTCGTATGTAGTTCAGACGATCATAATGTTCGCCAACGTCAAAACCGTTCTCGCCGTCGCCTCGTGCGCTCTCTTCGTACACGCCCAGTCCACCACCAACACCACCACCGCACCCGCATCGCAGTCTTCCCTCCCTGCTGGTGTCGACGCTTGCATCCTTGGTTGTGTGGGCGGGGCCGCTGTAGCCAACGGTTGCGTGAGCTTGTGCGTTCTTTCAGTTCCTCCGTGTCGCACCTCGTTGATCCCTTGTCAGCACCAACGTGTCATGCGTCTGCACCTCGACCGCCTTCCAACAGGCCGCTCAGGCGTGTCTCAAGGCAAACTGTACCGCCGACGACTTGACTGCCGCCAACCAACTCCAGACCCAAGAGTGTGCTTCCCGTGAGTGATGCCCGTCATTTTCCGCATCCCCTCGACCGATCGGGTTTCTTCGCAGTGAACTCTAGCACTGCCTCTGCGACTCCCACTACCTCCAGCGGAACTTCTGCTACGGGAACAAGCGCAGCCATGGCCCTTTCCGCACCTTTCTCATTTGCGAGCCTCGTTGGTACCCTCATTGCTTCGGCAGGGGTATTGGTCGGCGCGGCCTTGGTTCTGTGACCGAGCTGCTATCACGATGTTACTGAGCTTGGCAAATGAACTCGTACATTTCTTGCAGTGTTACGAAATGTAGAGTTTCAGAAAGGGTAGCTTTGACAACGAGGACGTCTTCTCTCGAACGTGCACGGCGCAAACCGTAGACACGCGTTTCACTTTACGATATATAAAAAAAACAATTCAATAACGAAGCCCTGATCAGACTTGCCTTGATTGATGGCTCAGAGGGAGTGACAGGTATGGTTGACAGGTTCCACCATGACGTCTTGTAATCAATCAATTTCATAATTTGAGCATCAGCACAGCTTTGTGGGGAAAGAACGATCGTTTCGGATCCAGTGTACCACGCATGCGACTCTTGCGTACGGTAGTCATGAACCAAAGGCAACACGCTGGATCAAGTTCTGTGCATTCCGGAACCAGCAATTCAGTAAAGGGCAGACTGGTGAACGCCAAAAACACCTGCCTGGATACCACCGTGCGGTACCACCGTCGCAGTCGAAAACGACAGTATTACGTCCTGCACACCTGTCAAGCGCAGGTACAGTGGGACACATGCATCTTTGACGTCGATCGCTAGGCTTGGCAACACATCTACCGCGCTTCTCGATGTTCTGGGAGACGTCAACGTATAAACATGGTGCTAGACGAAGCACAAGCACTCGGAGACGGCTGGAAAACCATACGAGGCAAGCCAAAATCAAGAATGTTCCCCGTCGGCTTCACCATCGATCGACAAGGTAGGGAAAAAGACGCCAGGGAGAAATTGGGCGTCAGACGGAGCAAGCAAAATCAACATGAAAAAACGAGTTGTTCCTGCCGACTTCACCTTCCATTGGCACGGATAGGGAAAAGGAGACGCTGGTTATCGTTGCCATATCACAGATGTTTAGGGCACTTCTAGGCTCTTCGATGTCGGACGTCCGAGGGTGTCGAGGAGGAAAGATCTTTGAACCGAGAGTAAATGACCGTCTGGCAAAGCGAAGACAGGCGGCGAAACGTGTAACACACTGAAGAACTTTTGCGATCGAATGTTGGCTGGCGTAGCTCACAAAGTCGCACGGTGAAGCGTCCGGGAACCGAACAATCGACCGTTGAGACCTTCTTCTCTCCGCTCCTCGTCGCGCACGCTGGTCTCTCACGACCCAACCCTCAGTCTCTAGATTGACCATCAGCACGACGAAAATACTACATGTTTGGTCACCACCCGTCTCTTCTGAGACACTACGTTCTTCTGTCCTGGTCCGGATCATCGTTGTGGAACGAATACAATGTACGCCATGCGCGCTTGAGCTCTGGCTGTGAAACGTTGGTTCGAGCTTCTATCTCGCCAGCGTTTCATCCCACGCACTACCCTTCATCAAATACCGCGCGTCAGTGATCATCCACGCTTCGTTAGGACAATATGCCGTTCGCTCTCATCATGATGTTTTCCGACACCAAAGCCTCGTCACTTTCTCGTGCGCACTCGTTCCACAGGCTCGGTCAGCCGGGATCAACTCCTGCATCATTGGTCACGTAGGACCAGCCGCCGCAAACAACGGTTACAAAACCTGGCACGTCTCTTCCTCGACCGCATCACACCCTCATCGACACTTTGGTAGCGCCGACTTGCGGTGCGCGCGTGTACCTTGATATCCTTCCAGCGGGATGTCATCTCGTGTTTCCTGTCAGTTGTACCTCGGCCGACTTCGCGACGCAGAACAACTCCAGAATATAAAACGTGGTACACAGTAAACCATGCTCTTCGCTTTCTGCAACTTCTGATGCACCGATCAGGGTTGTACCGTACCCGTTTTTGCCTTCGCAGTACCCGTTCTATGGGTAGACACCTTCCCTGCCAGCCTGCGAGCGACACCATGAAGACGATCGAACGATCCGTTCATTCATGCAGGTAGTCAATCGTTCATAACGCAACGATTCCGCTCCGTTCGCCCAGCGACCGAAATGACGTCGATCAAGGAAACTATATCACGACACGAATGTCCAGAATCGAGCAACCACACGAATTGCGCGTGTGATGGTTGTTGACCTTGCGAGAAGATTCGTTCGACCGTCGTCGTGGACGCTGGAGTGCATTCAGAGGTAAGCTATCGTGCCTCGATCGACAGAATATCATAGCGCCACGAAGGACGCTGCTTGACCTATCCATACCCGAATAGAGCGGTGTCCAGTCGGGCGGAAGCATCTTCATCTACGTCTATGTCGAGCAAGAACGAGTAATTCATCAGGGCTCCGGGAGAAAACCAAGATATGTCCTTTTGACTCCCTGATAAACAGAAACATCTTTCCCATCGGGTCGCTCAGTCGATTGAAAGATCCACGTCTTGGCCACGCAACCCACGCAACCATCCACTCCTCTACCATAGTCAAATCCTTCGAACGGTTGGTCTGTACCTCGACTTTACCTCAGAGAATGTTACGAACATCCGGTAGCTAGATTTTCGAATCGGCATCTGTCGTCCCAAAGTTCAAAGGTTCGGTAGACGGTGTAATACCGCGAACGGCCGAGGACGGTACCATTTCACTTCCCGTCGGTTCGTCTCCCACGATCGATCTCGTACCTCGTCGTACCCGCGTACTCCCGAAAGTATAATGGGGGTCTCAGCAGGCTCATTCCACGCTGGATATCTCGGATCTCGTCGTCTTCCAAAACGTCACGAAGTATTCGGGACCGTTGAACGAGTTTACCCGAGTCGCCGCGATGGGTATAACCTTGTTCGTGTACTACGCTGACGGTGACGGCGCGCATCCGACAGAGTCAACAAAGCCGAACGAGTCGCAAATTCGTAGTAGTAGGCACTTATGAGCTACAATCATCAAGCGCAGATCGATGCTGTGCACGACCCAAAGAAACGTATCTGACACAGCGAATTTGCAGCCGACCGGTGGTCGATCGAGATTCCTTTTACAGACAGGTTGGCCTCGGTCTTGTGGGGGAGTTGACGCCACGAAGACAACGACTCGAATGAATCCGGTAGTCGGGCTACCGGTGGACGACGCGACCTGGTAGGGATTCCACGCCAGCAAAGCATCCAACAGATGTACTGATACCGCTATCATACTATATGCAGCGACAGGTCGAGAGTCCAGTCGTGCAAGAAATTACTCATATTACCGATCTCCCTTCGGATGCCCAGTACATCCACGATGAAAGGGACGACCTCTGCGACCGTGCGACGGCACCGCACGATCTATGCGACGCACGACAACAGCAGGCGGAACGTCGGTAGATCCCATGCACCCTCTACCAAGACAACGTCCTCGTGAGGATCAGCCTGGCTTGAAATATCAGTACCTACCATAACACGCGACCAGCCAAAGTACACAAGAGCAGACGAGAAACGCAGGACGCATACGAGGTTTTAGCATCCCTTCGGCAATCCTCGACAACGACTTGAAACAATCAGGTATCGTAAATAAATTCTTCGAAATTCGCCAAAAAAAAAAAAAAAAAAAAAAAAGGGAGTGAAACTACCACATCCGAGTCTCGCATGGATATTCTTGCAAGCTACTCACAACGACGGCTAGATCAATATTTGCGCAAACCCAGACGTCACTCTAAACGTGGGGGCGGAAGTACTCCAAGTGAACTCGAATATCGGTATTGCTTGCACGGTTGCTTTTCACGTACCCAGTACTACCCTATAATACACGGGTCCGACGGAATATGTTTGAGGTTGCATCAAATTTAGACGACCGCGCCGATACCACACTGATCCATGCGGGAAAGCTTCGCCACGTACGCATGCATATGCTAAACTTCAAGTTTCAAGTTTCGACTCTCACTTTCTCGACGGTGAAACTTGATGTTTGGATCCGTACTCATCGACAAGACGAAGCGAGCGTGGCACGACTTGAAACTTGTGGTGTCCGCCACCCCCTGAGCAGTCTCGGACGGCGAAATACCGAATCCTGCAGGTGCAGCTCACGCTCGAAGTTAAACCTCAAAGCTTCGTATCTTGACCCCACGTTCAGAGCGACGATTGGGTCCGTGTTAAAAGATTGATAGCCGTCGTGCCAACAGACAGCGGCGTGAGCGACGGCGGGATCTATGTCCGCATCAATATTGGTCGCCATCACTCGATGCTGTCGGAGTAGCATACAGCTCGAGGACAGCGACATCATACGAGCCAATCCAAATTATCCAACGGTTCGAGTCTATCAACAAGATCAGGCACGCCCTCTGGAAAGAACGGTCAGCAGATCAGTGAACACTGGGTCAGATGCCCATACCAGCGAACGCATGCTACACTCGGCTGTCAACGACCGGCTTAACACCAGACGCGAACGGTGATCCGGGCCTCAGTGACAGATCGCGACGTCAAATATGAGACGCTCGTTGGTCATCAAGAGAGCATATTGAAGTTGGCAGCGAAAAAAGAAATCCAAAATCATGGCGGCAAAAAGTCGTGCCCCCTAAGACCCATTACAAACGTAGCGGAAATAAACCCTGATATGTATCTGCTTTGATTGACACTCGCGATCGGATGAGTGGCTCCAAGCAGTTTGTCACGATGTGGACAAATTCATGCTTGATGACGTCTTTACATGTACCAAGTCCATTGTAGGCCCATCTGCACAGCTTTGTGGGGAAGGAAGAAAGAGGCAAATATGCTCGCACGCTCGCTGGATGGATGAGCAAGGAAGGTTGGAAAGATCGCAAAATAGAGCATATGTCGTGTATGTCTGTCGGTCAAGGTGCCAAGTCAATGACTTTATCCGTCCTGGTGAATGATCGGGCTAGACTCACACTTGAGACAAACAAAACGGGTTACATTGAAGTCATCGACGTGCCTGGACCCAGTCGCAGGCGGGGACGAGAGCGAGGATGATCATAGTCCATACTTGGTATAGTGGGACCCCGATACCCTCGATGTCAACCGCACGAATATGCTAGACATGTACCTACGGTAGAGACGTCAAATATGCGCGTAGTGCCACACGAAGACGTGAATGGAAAACGACATGCACGTATTTAGGAAAGGCAAGCCGAAAAACCAAGGTGGTTACCCTAGCCGTCGATCGTTCAAGGGTCATACTCGTCTCGTATTTTTACCACGACCATAGGATCGACGCTTAGGCCGCCACACAACGGGGTTTGAAGCACTGCTGGAGGGAATATAACCGTCGACTGGTCTTTATCGTCCGAAGATGAGTCGGGGATCGGATGAGACGCTTTCGATGAGGATATCGCAGAGAAAGTCAAGGAGGACGAAGCGCGAGGAGTCATTCGTGAACCGAGAAGAGTCAGGGGAGATAAAAATACGAGGGGCACCTATCTGTGGCGTTCGACCAAAGATGGCTATATGGACGTCGAATGGCACCAGGGCTTGGCTAATGCAGCAAAAAGGGTGCAAGTTGGACGATGAAACGACCACGCCGTACCGTAAACACAGCAGGGGGAAAAAACGGATGGCAGGGTGGGAGCGTTAGCAGTAGTAGAACAAGAAGATCATGAGGAAGTGTGACATGTGACGTGTGACAGTTCAGTACTGCAGGTGAGAACAAAGCGGCCGCTGCTCATCGTCAGAACGCCTCTCAGCCGTTCCCTCTCAGCCAGCCCATTCTCTTCCTTTCTCCTCCTCCTCCTCCTCCCCCTCTCCCCCTTTCCACCCGCTCCTCGTCGCGGCCCATCTCTCTCGCACGACGCCTGTCCTTCCCTCGACTTTATTCCAGCTTTCCTTTCATCATGGGCAACTGTGTCTCCGCCCAGGACAGAGCCGAAAAGGCAAGATCGGATGCCATCGACCGTCAGCTTGAAGAGGACTCTAGGAAGCTTAGAAAGGAGTGTAAAATATTACTCCTAGGTCCGTCTACCCCCGCCCAGGGCTTTCAGCGCCTCTTTTCCACCCCTTCCCCCCTTCCCCGCTTCTCGGCATCCCTAACCTTGTCATAGGTTCGGGCGAGTCAGGCAAATCAACCATCGTTAAACAGATGAAGATTATCCACCAGAACGGTTTCACCGACGATGAACTCATGACTTACCGACCCACCATCTACCGAAACACCCTAGATAGTGCACAAGCTATCGTCCTCGCAATGCGCAAGATCGGTCTCGACTGCGTCGATCCAAATAACCGTGTACGTTTCTACCCGTCCACCCCAATTTCGTCCCCTGGTCTTCATCTCCGCCACCTCAGGTCAATGCGGACCGTATCTTTGACTATCGAATCGACCCATCTCCTTCTTTCATCTTTTCCTCCGAAATCGCCCAAGCCATCCACGAACTATGGAAAGACCCAATAATCTCAAAGGTCATGGATCACAGTAGCGAATTTTACCTCATGGACAACGCCGTTTAGTCAGTATGCTCATCCCATCCCACCCTTGCTTGTTCTCACCTCTTCGCCCCCAGCTTCTTCACCGACGTCCTACGCATAGGCTCATCCACCTACCGGCCTACCGAAAATGACGTTTTACGAGCCCGTCTAAAGACAACGGGGATCACCGAAACGAGATTCACAATGGGCCAGCTCCAGTATGTCTAATCATCTTCCCTCGTCCCATCTCACCTCAACGCTCTCTAGGATACACATGTTCGATGTCGGTGGTCAACGGTCAGAACGAAAGAAGTGGATCCACTGCTTCGAAAGCGTCACAAGCATCATTTTCTGCACAGCCCTGAGTGAATATGATCAAGTATTGCTCGAGGAGAAGAATCAGGCAAGTCACCCGCATGTCGTTTATACTCGAGTTTCAGACCGCGCTTTTCGTAGAATCGGATGGCTGAATCTCTCATACTCTTTGAATCCGTCATCAACTCCCGATGGTTTCTAAGAACTTCCATAATTCTGTTCCTTAATAAGATCGATGTTTTCAAGACCAAGCTACCAAAGGTGTGTCCCCCAACGAAACGTGTTTCTGTTTCCTCATACCCTCACCAGGTTCCATTGGAAAGATATTTCCCCGAGTACTCTGGCGGTGCTGATATCAACAAGGCGGCTAAATATATTCTCTGGAGATTCATGCAAACAAATCGAGCACGCCTCTCTGTTTATCCCCAGTAAGTTTCAAACCTTTGTGGCCTTGCCTCCTAGCTCATACCAGTGGTTAGTTTGACACAAGCAACGGACACGACAAACATTCGTTTAGTATTCGCAGCGGTGAAGGAAACGATCCTACAGAATGCACTAAAAGACTCGGGCATTCTGTAGTTTTGTGTTTTTCCTTACTTTTTCCCCTTTTCTTTTCTCGTTTTCTCTTTCTCTCTTTCTCTTTACCCCTTTCTCTTATTCTTCTTTCTTCACCTCCGTTGTGTTATGAGTCGTGTTCGCTATCTATTGGTAAGGGCACCTTTGCTGTTTTTGACCGTCCCGTTGACATGACTATCCCCTCGCCGACAGCTTGCATTATCTCTGTGGATATTCTTGTCATTTCCCTAGCATGTCTCCATACATAGCATATCATCAACATATTGCTCTGCTGCCCACGGCGGTTGCACAATTGCAAGCTCGTTTTGCTGGCTGATTGCACACGCTCTCTCCGTTTCCTAGACTTGGACGCTTCCTTTTGTTTCTCTTTACTTGGGCGAGTCTAAACGACGACATCCGTGATGCGTCCTTTTCGCCTTGCACGTTTTAATGGTCCTTGTAGGCTTTCACTCCCTCCTCACTCATTTTCTCCCCCTCGTCACTTCGTGATGGCGCTGTACTCCCTCGCGTCGTTCACACACAATCTATTCCACATACAAGTTGATTTCCGCCCCCCAAAACCAAAGAGGGTGTACAGTAGATTGTTTGTAAGCTTCCCCACCTTTTTTTGGGACAATTCGTTCGTGCAGGAACACGAACGTTTCCTTTTTAAATATTTTACCACAGAGGGTTGAAATTAATATGACATGTGCGTCTTTTTTTTCTATTTTTCTTCGAGGTGGCATATTATACATCAATGCCATCATCAGCTCTATCAGTCCGACCTGGTTTGATCAGATCGCCCATGTAAACAGTGGAAGCGATTGCGCCGCAATCAGCACAAAAGCAGAAGCAGCATCCTGGGAGGAGGCGTCCGTCATCCCTCGACGTCCCCATGCCCTCCACCAAGGCCACCCTCCTCGCCCTCCCAAGGACACCGATGACACCCCAACTCGCGTACGCTCGCGATCGCGATCAACAACGGATGTTGCCCGTCCAACAACCTCAACGTCTTCTCCATATCCTCCAACGCAAACTCTTCCATCTCTTCCATCAACGCGATCTCATCCCGGTCGTCTTCGTCTTGTGGCGAGAGACGTCGTCGGTCGTCCGTCCCTCCTCCCCCACCTCCTTCTCCTTCTGCACCTCCGTCTCTGCCTCCACTTCCGGCTCCACCGGTACCTGTCCGTCGTTTCCGTTTCTCAGCCATGTTCTGCAATTGGAGTTTCGTCCCGTCCATCAATCCATTACTCAACTCGGGCGTCGTGAGCGCGTGCGTCCCGACGACGCGCAACGTGTCTCCAAT
>JBBPLY010000152.1:2549-29507 GCA_038090035.1 Xerocomus nothofagi | reverse complement strand
GTACCTGTCCGTCGTTTCCGTTTCTCAGCCATGTTCTGCAATTGGAGTTTCGTCCCGTCCATCAATCCATTACTCAACTCGGGCGTCGTGAGCGCGTGCGTCCCGACGACGCGCAACGTGTCTCCAATGGCCTTGTACAACGACGCCACGAACGACGGGTCGGTCTCGATCTGAATGCAGTAGACGAGCTTGGAGAGAGAGGCAGAGACCATCGGTGGCGTGAGCGTTCCGCTGGATTTTCCACAGGACATTAACAGGGGTACAAGTCTGTGTGTGTGTGTGTGTGTGTGTGCGTCGACGTCGGCGACGTTTGGCGACGAACAGGGAAAGGAGAAACGGAAAGGCGCACCTACACCCCGCTTCCCTAACCCCTTCGTGAAAGTAAAACTGCAACGCCGGCAAGGTGAGCTCTAAACATTGAGTGAGATATGGCCCGAATCGGCCCCCGAGAACGCTACAGTAGATGACGAGAGTGTCGAACGCTTGACATTTCTCGTCGATGGTGGAGGTGCGGATGCCGACGATCTGACCGTCCATGGAGATGGTTTCCCATCCGTCGCGTTCAGAACGGTCCTCTTCGTCATCTACTCACGCGCGAAAGAAACGAAAATGAGTGTTTTGGGCGGGGACAAGCACGCGCGCACGTTCGCGCACGTTGGGACCTACCGTAGATGGACACGTCCGCTTTGGCGCTCGCCGCGTTGAGCAACGGTGGCATGACCACCGGCAAAAAGGGCTCAAATTCAGGCCCAAGTGCCTGACAAATCTTGGCCCATGTTGCAATCAGATAGGTCGCCAACAGTGTGTCCGAGGGGTCCACGGGTGAATCTGTCCACAGGTTAGGCGGGCGAAGGTGTCTGGAAAGAGTGTCCTACTTTGGATATTGATCAGGGCGTCGATGAGCGTACGTGCGTCCGGTCGGAAGATCTCGCATCCAACAGCGATCGCTACAAGTGTTTATAGTCAAGGGGTGCAAGAGGGCCCGTCAGACGTCAATGTACACACCGATGAGCCCGGCACATTCCATGGCTTTGACACGCAATTTCTGATGACTCGGATCGTTTGCATTTCGGAGTACATTGAGCAGGAGAGGCATGATCGTCCCATAATGCTGCAAGTCGCCGATCAAACTTGGCAAGGAGAGCAAGCATTGGTATTGACGTACCTTTGCAAACGTGACCTCGCTCGCATCGGCGACCATGGCCAACGTCGTGATGGCCTGTTCTTGGACATATCCTTTGACGGGTTTGTCTGACTCGGCACCTTGGCCAAGCAACTTGAGTAGTCGTTCGACGATGGGGTCGAGGTATGGAAGGATGGCGTCCCGTTCGACACCTTCGCAAAAGTTGATGAGCGCAGCGGCCGCGTGCGCATGAACGCTATGACGGACGAGTCAGCCACATCACTTCAATGTGAACGTCAAACCTCGTTTTACCGAGGTTCAGGGGCTTCGAGCGTGGGTATCAACGCAGCAAAAAGTTGTCGATGATAACGATCTTGAATGACTTCCTAGTGCCGACGTCAAGAGTCAACGAGTCACGCCTGATGCGGACGTGGCAGTCGCACTCACTTCCAAATCTGTACATAGCTGACCCCTGAATTCTCGCTTAGATGAGCGTTTATGCGCTGGAGGGAATGAATGCGTACAGGCACTGGCAGGCGGCATGACGGACGCGAGGATGGGTGTCCCTAAACATCGGAGTCACGAGGCTGTCGACACGTCATTCCTTCCATTTCAAAATATGCAAGCATGAAACGATGCCTCACTCTACGACTTTGCCGAGTTCGAGTTGCATCACCTACATGCAATCAATCGAAGAAGAGGGGAAGGGGGCTAACAAGCATACCTTGCTGGTGCCTTCTCCTATGGCAGCGATCGCCATCAGACCTGCGTGCCGCAATCGCCAATCATAACTCGCAAGCATGGATGGGATATATTGGAAAGCAGGTGGGAGGACCTCCTTCCCTCCGAGTGCGCATGCGAGGCGATCAAGCGACTGTTCATAGACCTGCGGGTAATTCTCGTCCTGGGACTCCTCGGAAGGCTTTCCGGACATGAATAAACCATTCCTTCCACAAAATTTTGAAAAAAGAAAAGACACACGTCGGCTTCCAACCACGCCTCCAACCCTTCCTCGGGTAACTCACCCATACCCTCTAAGCAAGCACGTACGATGGCGGGCGTCCAGCCTTCCACACGTTTCACCATCGAGGACTTGGCTTCGCTCAGCGTGACCATCAATTCTAATGCCGCCCTGCGAACGTGTTGCTTTTCTTCGTCTTCGGCGGCCTCGGCGTCTACTTCGTCGCTTTGTTGTCCGGTCTGACCGGGCGGGAAGGCGAACGAGGTACTCGTGGCAGGGAATGGTTTTGCCATCGTTGGTGTGGGTCCCGAGTCTGCGGTGGGCATAATCAAGGCGCGCAGGAACGACAAGAGAGCGGGTAGATGTGGCGCGAAAAGCGTGGGATGTGAAGAGCAGAGAGGCGTCAACGAGCTCAAAAAGGTCTTGAGATGCACGTTCGGGAGTGAAGGAAGGGTGTCGAGCATCGGATAGAACAACGACAACGACTGTGCGAGCTGGTGTACGTCCGAGGCGGTCAGATACGATACGCATGCGCGAAGTGCGGCGAGTCGGACCTGGATAGGATGAGCGTGGTCAAGGGTGATAAGAAAGTGCGTGTGTCATGGGACGTACGTCGACACTCTGAGCGTCTCGTAACCCTTTCTGAAAGACGGAGAGTACGGCATCGGTTTGTAGGTCGATGACGAGGTTTGGACAGCCTGAAAATACTCGGAATGCGCACTCGCGAAAACCTGGTTCTGGTGTCTGTGTCATGTCGAACGCCTGTGCTTGTAAGGCGTGCCAAGGGCGACCGCGACTCATCGCGTTATTGGTAAGGTCGCATACGGTGTCGACGGATTTGCGTCGCACGGAGTCGGATGGTTCGTGGGAGAGGGAGTGGAGGAGGAGACGCTCGAGGGTGGTCAATGCTTGTGAGGAGAGCTGGTCATAGAGGGTCGATCTAGTCTCTTTTTGCTGTTGTAGTGGTGCAGAGCGAAAGAGGAGACGGCGAAGGAGGACCAGAGAAAAGGATCTCATCTGCACTTGAAGCGGAATGGTCAGCGACGTGAATCGGAGGGACGGTATGAGAGGCTCGCCACTTCCGTGTCCGCTGCGATGGCAAACTGAGCCAGGGCGAGGAGGTAGAGGTCGGGCGTCTGGGCGAGACGATCGTTGACCGCCTTCTCCGCACTAAGGCATCTTGTCAGAGCAGCCGGGGTGGGCGATTAGAGCCATACTTTTGACGGATCTTGTTATCACCGAGCACCAGATTGGCGAGTATTTGAGTGAGCTCGGCGGTGATTTCTTGAGGTACGACGGCTTCCATAACCTTGGTGCTCGATTGACGAGATGGAGGGGAAAGAAGAGCCGAAATGAGAGTCAGCGTGACAGCGCCGACAATCATCTCCACGTTTGAGGCTCAGCGACGTATTTCATGTTTCGATACCGTCCTCGACCCCCCAGGCATCCCTACCAGCGTCGTCGTGGCGTTTAGCAACTGTTTCCACGAACAAAGGCGATGTGATCTAGCACTGGTACGTTGGCTTAACAGAGCTCAACCTCCTCTATTGTCACACTCATCAGCGTCGACTCGACGATTCATAGTTATTATCGCTCAAAGCTAGACGGCCCAAGGCTTGTCTGGTCGCCAACACTACCGTCAGATCGATTCTTCCCCAAACATGGGTGAATCGTAATTTATTACGGGAGGTCATCAGGCGCAATGAAAACCATGTGAAAACCATGGTAATAATAAAGGCAAAGCTCGCAAACGAGAAGCAGCGACGATTTCGTCAGTCACAGCCCTAGCATACAGACGATACGCTCTTCCGAACGCGAGCTCGTCGTTGGCCAAAACACGATTCGGACGTCCGCCATGACCCGAAGGCGCAACGCCGACTCGACTTTCCCGTGCAACGGAGGAAAAAAAACTTCCGCTCGTTGCATCATCAACATATGATGCAATCCGTCGAATCTGGCCTCGTTAGTCGTGCCTCGAGTCGAGCATGCAGCGTCCCATCGGTCGTGATGAACGGGGTATTGCTAGAAACCCCGATTAAGCCAAGCTCGCACCAAGGTGGGACTTCCAAACGTACCCATACAGCAACTCTGCACCTGCACCGTCGTCCAGTGGAACGACGATAACGTTGACGAAAGTACTACCACCATTGTCCGTCCAGTGATCGACTTGTGGGGGAGTCCAGTCCTTTTTGCTCGAGAATGCGACGTCGAGAGGGGTGAGAACGTGATCTGAAGCGCGATACGCGAGGCGACACGTGTTCCTGAGACGTACTTCGATGGGTTGTGGTGCCTTGGATTTAGATTTGGACTTGTTCGACAGTAAGGGCGAAGCTGGAGGTGGAGACCGCATAGCAGGACTGCTCGGGTCGTCTGACGGAGGTGACAAGGATATCAAGTCACTCGCGTTCACAGGAGACGTGGGCGACGTCGACGATGGAGGCGGTAGATCAACGACCAGTCTGGAGTCGACAAAAGTGGGTGGACTGTGCTCTAGCAAGCGGAGCGCTACTTTCCACATCCCCACTTCTGTAGGTGGCGGGGAAAAGAACGTGAGCGACCATATCCGGCCTGAAAAAAATAAAGGAACGAGTGAGTAGGCTAGTCGTGGGATGGAAAGAGCCCGGCATCATACCTCGCGCAATAAACTCGACGCTGACTTGACGCGTAACTCGCATACGCTTCTGCCAGAGATTGATGCGCATCTCTGCCACGAAAGCCCCTTGACCGTCCATCTCGCGTATCGATACTTCGTCCGCTGGCATGGAGCCGAGCACGATTGCGTCCGTGCCTTTTACGACGTCAACACGACTATCGTACAGCGTCTTTGGGTCGTCACATACCGGGACTCGTACTCAGCGGCGTCATTTGTTTCGTAAAAGGTTCGCGCTGACATCTCAGCGACTGAAAGAGGTGTTGGTTCGAAGTGGCCAGACAAGCGAGGCGTATCTCAGATAGGGTCGACTGTGAAAGCGGAGCTGCATGCACGAGCAACGACGATAGAAGCGCATCGCGACGATTCAGGATCGCCCAGTATATTGCACAATGACGCTCGATCGATGGTTCCTGCAAGAGAGCTGAAAGATCGAGACCGTATGTTCGACAAGCGTCGGCACAACTGCCGAGAAGGTTGGGCGACTCTGCGTTGAGAACGAGGTCGCGGACGAGGGCGAGGACGGTTTGTCGGACTTGTTTGGAGGTGCGCGAAGAGGTGAAGGGTAACATGGAGAGCCATGACGATGAACTGGACTGTGATAGCCCACTGACTGGCCGGGTCGGACGAGAGGTGCCGACTCGACCATCGCTCGGGGTGCCACTGGGAAAGGCAGGCTGTCGTGACGACTTTTCGTCGATCGGGTGTGCAGGTCCGCTGTTGGGCTGTCCACTACGAGATGTCGAGATGGTCTCGTACGAAGGGGGCGCATCGACGTGATCGCTTGTGGACGACTCCGTTAGCTCGTCTTCGTCGTGGTACTTGTTCAGAATGACCATCGTCCAGCTTGACACTGCGGCTGCGGTTCGAGATAAGCAAAATGGTGTTGTCGGCCAAGCCCTAGTTATTTAGGGCGATCAGTGCCTCCCAGTGAAGACACACATGTAACGTTGCAGCTGTGCGCTGCGGAGGGGCATTCGGTCAAGAGTCATACGATAGCTCCTAGTGAGAAAAAAGTGCACTGCCTTGTCACACAGCCCGCCGCTTCCGAGTGCAAGCAGAGGCTGAATATATCAAACGAGTCAATTCGACCGAACGGCAGATAAACAACGCATTCCCGCAGACATGAAGTGCTAGCAGATAATACAGTCCTTGGACGACTCTGACTTTACGAATCTCGCCTCCAACCGCCCTCTCAGTGTGCCGTCAAGGCGTAGGTATCGTGAATGACTAGGACTTCAGTGCTTTCGTGAGAAGCAACTCTGAACAAGCGATCGATGACTCACTCGTTGAGCAAATGAGAGGCGAGGCCTTCCCCGAGTGGGGAGACAGCTGCGTTCGTATAGCCCACTCCGTGGTTTGACCATGTGTCAGGCTTCGTGGTCGGTGTCTCTGAGAGCTCTGCATAAAGTCTAAGCCCTCGAAAGATAGTCTACGGCCTTCAAATGCGTACTGGAAGAGTCTCCTGATCCAGGTCGACGGCAGAGTTTGCGGTCACCAGATCCGAGGCGAATCGAAATCGGGGGTGGTATTGCACCACTCGGCCGTGGGGAAGGGACCGAACCTCGATGTGGATGAATCGGTGGCGGAAGTCTGGATGAGGACTGGGAAGGATATCTCTCTTCCTTGGGCGAAGCGGGTCCACTGCGACCCTTACTCAATCGCGAATGTGCCTGTCCGTCGTAGTTGTGATCATACATCGAAGATCGACTCTGGTATTTCTCATCGTGCGAAGCTGGGAACGACGTTGATCGTGCCCCCCGCAACTTTGGAGCCCGGATCGACTCATGGACCAAGGGAGGTGGAACGTCCACGACGAGTTGCGAATCAAAAAAGGTGGGTGAACTCGACTCAAGAAGGCTAACCATGACATTCCAAGCATTCATGGCATTTCTCGATTTTCCAGACGTCGCCGTTGGTGAAGAAGGGTTGGTAGAGAAAAAGGTCACAGACCACATCCTGCCTATCGCAGGCATGCAGCTGAGTACGGGACATGTCGACAAACAGTGACGATATTCTTACCGGACGCAATGAATTCAATATCGACTTGCCCAATAGCTTTCATTCGCTTTTGCCAAAGAGAGATTTCAAAGGAAACGACAAATCCTTGGGCGCTCGCTTGTTGTATGCGGATCTCATCCAAGGGCAGGTTACCCAGAAGTAGGTTATCAGAAGCTATCGAAGGCGTGACTCGGGTCCACGAAGGGTCAACAAGCAGATGGAACACACCTGTTCGCAAGCTCGGTACCTGGATGCCATCCGTTTTATGGAATGGGGGATGACACACCCGAAGTGCATGGAACAGCGCCTGATTCGAGTTCACGAGACACGCACGCCGAATGTCTGAAATAGTCTGGACAGATAACTGTCTAGCATGGAGCAACAAGGCCACGAGCAACTCCTGGCGGTAGTTAACTATAGCCCAATACATCGGGGTGTGGTCCGCGATGAACGTTTCCTGGAGTATGGTAGACAGTGAGAGCTTGTGTTCAGCACATGTTTCCGCCACGGAAGCGAGTATTTCATGCACATTTTTCTGTTCCTCGCTGCCTACATGAGACGGTGGAACGACGAGGTTGCTCACGACAGACGAAACGGATTGGCGAACTCGCTTTGCAGAGAAGGACGATACGAAAGGTAGGAGTGAGAGCCAGGAGGTGTTCTTACGAGCACGGGGTCTTTGAGCAAGCGCAGGGCTAGCGTTTCGCGGAGAGGTCAGAGTGTCCTTGAAGGAAGATGGGATTTTGTTGAGTGGAGATGGAGTGTCGCTGATTGGAGGTGGACGTGGTGGTAACGATTTATCGATGTTCAAGACAAGGGGCTGAAATCTAGCAGAATTCGGACGAAGCGGGTCGGTACTGGGTCCCGCGATCGAGCTACTAGGAGAGGCAGAGGGTCCAGCATATTGATTTGCCCTGTGATTGGTGGATTGATGGATTGACAAGGCATCGTACGCTGGGGGTAGGTCACCTTCGCTCTCTAAGTCGAGGCTGCCGCGGATGGGTTCGATGTCGGATTTCTGGTTTTGGATCAAAAGCATCTTGCCGAGGCGTTGAAGGTCTGGGTCAAACTATAATCTAACCAGCAGGCAGACGAACAACCCTTATACGTAACCGTCATGGAGCTTCTCGTGTTCACAGCCTTGAAGTAATACGCACAGCCAAGGGCATGCTGTGTGATCTGCCGCGACCCCGGTTTAGTAGGACAGCCCCTGTCGCTGATATGGATAACAGTGCAATGAGCTGCGGGACGCAGAGTGAAATCGCACGCTATAAGGTCCATGGGATTATGAAAAGAAACGGGAACAAAAATGACACCGGAGCGAGTTCAAGTTAGTGACTAGCCTTCAAGCTTGAAGCGTAGGTACCCTGAAGTGGGAACCTCCGAGTCGGCGAACCGCTCAAGCTCGGGCGTAACCACTGGCAATGTCTCACCTGATGGCAAAGCGGAGCCGGCGCCTGTCCGCTTTAATTGGTCGAGAATAGGTCTTTGACCGAGAAGAAAAGGCGAATATTTCTGGAATCTGGATGGCCCGGGACTCCGTCCTTTGAAGCTGGCGGTGTCGCGTCGCCTGATCACATACGCTGCGGTGACTTCAAGTACTCAGGGTGGGAAAAGTAGTGTTTGTAGTTTCAACACCAGTTCGCAGATCGCGTTCTTCTCTGAACGACTGGGATCTCCTACAGACATACCTGGGTGTCTCCCTTCATCGAAGCAACACGCACGAACGAGCGATGGCGGAATACTTCTCGGTCGAGTTCCGTCACGGTGATTCCGATTCTTTTGGGGGGCAGTGGATCTCTCGTCCACGCCGTGTCGTACCGCACAGGCCCGGGGTCGAAGTTCGGATCCGATGCGAAACTTGGGGGCTGGGTTTGGCTTCCCGCTCGATAAGCATCTCTCACTCATTGCTTGGTACCTCGGGTCGCTGCTTCGATGGACCAAGCACAAATCTGGGCCATTGACGAAAATTCAGCTAACCGTTTCAAAGATGGAAAAATGGTGTCGGGATAATCTCAGGGAATGCTCTGGTACGTCGAGGAAGTTTCACTTTGTACATTGCCCAATGGAAGAGAGGTATTCAATCCGCCACTCGATCACTTGCATCAATCTTCGCCCTTTATCCGTTGCACTTCAGTCGCTGTTTTTCCAGTTCTCCGACTTCGAGGATGCTACACACGTCCAGTTTTCTCTTCCCTTTTGCGAGGCTATGTAAGGTGTCCTTTCTCCGGACACCAGTCAACTTTCCGTGTATAAAATCGCATCGCGACTTTGGCGACCGAGGCCACAAGAGGGGCGAGAAAAAGTGGTACCATTGCGGACGTGTTTACCACTCTTGGTCCGAATGCCGACCTCGCGCCACTCCCCGAACGGTTCCCAGCCGCAAAGAAAGATGTGCTGCACGATATGGGTGTGAAATCCGAAGCGCTTGAACTAGCCTGCAAAGGGGTACTGAGTGCTCTTGAACCCCGTATCCAGGAAATCAAATCTCAGGGAGTAGAGGCTGGCTTTCGCAGAGCCAAAAGGGTGCGACCAGAAAGACGGGCGTTGTAATCGTCACAGGGGGTGTGCCAAAGGAGCTGGAACGTGGTCATTGCCCTACGATTTACCCGACAGATGTAACTTGAAGGAAGCTCTGAGGTGGAAACTTGACACCAAAGACTATATTGCAACGAACCCGGCTAAAGGTGCCTCCTGGCTGGGAGCCTTTTATCTCCAGGGCTCAACGTATCGAGTTTGCGACTCGCTCGCGCAACACAGGAACCAGTGCACGATCCTTCGGTGTTGGCAAGGTTGGACGTCTATGTCTTCTACGGGCATCAATGAGGGCGCCCTGCGCGTCCTTCCTATGCTCTCGCTCGCAACCGCTTACATTATCCTGCGTCCGTTCTTCAACCACGCAGTATCGCCACGTGGAGGACGGACCAATATCTCGGAAAAGCACAGAGTGTAAGTTTGGCTGTGGGGGATTGGGAATTGAACTTTGAAGGCCGTGGGTTCCCTGGTAGCGTGCCTGGAAAGACGCAGGAATTAGATGAAGCCACACATCCGCACCTGGAACTCGCGGAGACAATGGTTTCTATTCTGAGGATTGAACCTGGGGATCAAGTATATTGTAAGCGTTCATGATCGCAGGATTCTGGGTTATGTAATAACGAGTAAGGCCGTACACGCTGTGGAGGGAGAACGCAAGGATAGGGAGGATTCCTCATTGTTGTACATTCCGGCCGTTCCGCTATGTGTCAAAAAGTGAGAGTCGACGTTTTTGATCATCTGCGTAGCCTTGAATGCTATCCAACAGTGCTTCATACCTCTGCAGCCAACAGACCCACTTTGTCCACGGCCTCCTTGCACCGTGAGTCCCATACACATTGAGTACCTACGTCTGATTTACGAAACCATGGCATCGAGTGACTTTCCTGGAGGTGAAGGTGAATCCGGGTTCATAGACAGAGCGAATCCACGGGATATAACCACCCAGCAAGGTCGTCATGCGACGGGATTTGAGCCATTCGTTGCTACGAGCGCTACTAATGTGGCGCTCGTGGAGGAAGCTAACAAGATATCATTTGGGTTATGAGTCATCTAACGGAGATTGGAGCATTTATATCTGGTAGTAGGTCGGTGGCACTGACAAAGTTCAAGTCGCCGCGCAGCATCGCTCCTGCATGTATGTACTTACGGTCAAGTGTACATATCCGTGCGAAAATTCTAAACCAAATTTAAATGGAACCTCGAGCACGGTCAGAATACACTGGCACAAATGATATGATATTTGGATTCAAACAAACGTAGTTTATTTGTTTATGATTTACTATCGTTGTACTATCCGTGTACAATCCGCTCAACAACCACTCAGTACCCCTGGGAGCCTGTTTCGCTGCGACATTGACATACAAATAATAATATTATAATTGCATTAGGTTAGCATCCAGGCAATTCCAGCACAAACTCACACAAACAGAAGCGTTGAACTGCCAGATCATAGTCTTTCAGACTAGAGCGCTGGTGTCAAGCTATCAATTGATAAGTGAACTGAAGGCTCAAACGAGACGACTTAGATTCACTCCGTTGCACAAGGAACTGGTAGAGAGGCACAGTGCCACAGAGGTGTTTAGCCACCGACCGTAACTCGGCGCACCATCGGTTTCTCAAGCAGGAACTTGTGTGGCTCCTCCGTCAGAATCAAGAAATTTATGCACTGGCAGTCTCATTGCGGCGTATTGCGCGCGGGGGTGGACGTGATACTCGGGAATTTTTGATGGTATCACTGGCATGAACTTCCTTATTAAATAATGCCGCCTCCATCTCCGTCGTGTTCTGTCGAGGTATGACTTGCCACTGGTCATACAGACTTGGACAATGTGATCGATGTGATGATAACATTCAACTCCGTGGGTGGATCCATGACCGTGGTGGTGTGTACAGTTCGCCGCCGATACTGTCCTTAGCACTAATCCGGGGGTGGAGGGCTTTTTCAAGGGGACAAGTCGGGCCTGTATTTGGTCGCGCCACCCGAATGTGACGTTCTTGTTGATCGATCGACTGCTCAACGTGCGGCCCAATCGATTATTATCGTTATTTTTTAATTGCTCGTGCTACAAGGGCATTGTCTCGTTTTCGTCTTAGTTCCTTTAATTTCGTGGGGGTTGGGCGGACATTGTACATTTCGAACACGGTACGCCTATGGGCCGCGAGAGGTATGTCATGTTGTCATCCATGTTTCATGATGTGTTCTCTGGCTAACCACATCAATGACGAGAACTGACCATATTTGCAAGATGACATTGAATCACCGGCACCAACGGAGGCATTCGTGCCGCATAAAATGGCCCATGCAAGGCTATCGGTCCCCAACTTTCGTTACGGGTAGCAAGCCATGGGTCCTAGATCACTCATCGAGGTTCTCATCCTCCTCGCAACCACACAACACGTATCATCTACCACTTATTCGCTCTCGCGCAGCCTGAAAGGCCAGAATTTCATCAATGCATTCACTTGGGGGACGGGCGCAGATACCAATGGGGGACGCGTGTATGTACACTTTTCGTCGATGATGTATATCTTTTATATGACGCGGCGCTGCAGGAACTACGTCGATCTCGAAACAGCCCAGTCCAAGGGTCTTGTATCCGTCAAGGGGAACCAAGTTACATTGCGCGCGGATAGTACCACTATACTCAATTCAACGGGACCGGGACGTGATTCGTTTGATCTGGTATCCACAGATCAGTATACCAATCACGTCGCCATGCACGTATCTTTTACTTGTATTGTCTAGTTATTTAACCTTTGTGTTTCATAGTTTTGACATTGTTCATATGCCTGAAGGCTGTGGCACTTGGCCAGCGATCTGTATGTCTACTTTACTTTGGTAATTTGTTACGAGGCTCAACACGATCAACCACAAGGGTCAGTTGAATTGCCGTCTGTGATCACTCACCCAGAGTAACAAGTGAATTTTTAAGGGTATGTCATTTCCTTTTCCAATCAGTCACTATAAGGGAAACTGAGAATCAATTTCTTATAGGAACTTGGCGAGAACTGGCCTAACGGGGTATAGTTTGATCAAATTACATGCCAACTCACCACTGAGATAGGACGTTTATAGGGAGAAATTGACATTGTAGAGGGCATCAACAATCAATCTCCTGATATGATCACCTTACACACGAGCGCAGGTTCGTCCATCACGCGCTGCCTAGTTATGCGGATCTTCCAATTTCCCAACCGTAGATTGCACGATGCCTTCGAATCGATCGATGAGTGGGTGAATAAAAATGCGCTTAATATTATGCGTCAATCCGGAATGTGCTCACCGTAGCACGATAGAACAAGCCAAGGAACCAATTGCAATGTGTACGAAACGGACAATGCGTCTTGCGGTGTCTCCGTTGCCGCGGCCAACAGTTTTGGACCGTCGTTCAATTCGGTTGGTGGAGGATGGTAAGTACTATACCCTCGTGATCTGGATATGATGACACTGGAAAATGGTAGGTATGCGATTGAGCGCACGTCCTCGTTCATCAGGGTCTTTTTCTGGTCGCGGGGTGACTCCTCTATTTTGAAAGAGGTGTCAAGTCCTGGCTCGACGATCGATACAGATAAATGGGTATGACGTGAACGCTTGCAGCTGAGAGTGGACCTTGACTCCCCCTCCCCAAAAAAAACTGGCAGGGAACACCGGCAGCATACTTTCCGGGAAGCATCAATTGTACCTTTGCGACCCACCTTAGTCCGTTCAACATCGTGATAGACCTCGACCTTTGTACGTGGGCTTTCCCCCGACTTCGGAATCGATTCTAAGCAGGGAGAATTGATTGACATGCTCATCGTTCCTTCCTGCCTTCTCTTATAGGTGGCGCGTGGGCTGGAAACTCCCAGCTTTACAGTAAAGCTGGTTGCCCGTCGACATGTACTGGTCAGCTTTTCGTTCATGTGCGAGAACTCGCCTCTAAAATCCGTCAGATCATGTAAATTCCAACCCCTCGGCTTTCGAGGACGCCTATTTTACATTCAATGCGGTGACCATTTACGAATAAACGCGGCAAGGGTTTATTTGTGGAAAGGTTTGTATCAATTGCTTGTGGTTGGTTATTTCTGTTGTTGTTAGAGGTAAATTTCTTGGCGGTGCTCGTTGATCGAGATCCACAAACATCGTGTAACTGTTTCAACCTCGGCGTGGCAATAGAAATAGAGAGTTTGCAAGGAACCCACGACGTGCGTGCGCCGCCGCCACCTTCGTAACCGCCACTTATCGCTATTGCGACTTTCAACGCACTCCTGAGGTTGTGAGACTTCTCGTCCGCCAGCTCGTAGCTTCTTTTTATATTTGGTCTCTTTCCTACGTCCCGCTCCTACGATACCTTCTCCATTATCTCCACTGTCTCTCTTCTTCCGTTATTTTCATCGTGTGTGCATGTATATAAACTTCACTTGTATTCTCTCGTCGCACGCAGCTGGCCACCCACAAGGTTTGGTCGCGACATTGCGAACATAGAAAAGGTACTGAAATCGGAGGTCATCGAAACCATGCAACTACGTGCATGCAAGCACCGCGCGGATCGTCGGACTCGCAGCAGGCATTTCAAGAGAAAACAAGTAGTGTTTTCGCTCTCTTCTGTCTGTCGATCCCGGATCGAGCAGGATAGGATCGACATGAGCGGACGTACCTGTGCTTGTGCTTGGCCAACTAATAGGTAAGCTACCGTGGGACCACGTTCGATCTTGTCATGCAGCGCCGGCGACAACTGGTCGTCAAATGGGACTCTTCAGCAAACGAGCACGTAGACGACCCAAAGCGTCGATCTCATAACTGCATGCACCACCTCGTTGACAGCATTGTCGACAGTTGATTGACAACGTCATACGGACCGGCGAGCCTGAGTCCAAATTCGATCATTTGAATATCACTAGTACTTTTGAATGTCCTCTGAGCGAGAGTACTTATCGACGTCGCGATACTTGAGGACTTTGCTGATTTGAAATGGAAACTACGTGCGACCCGTTCTTGCAGCTAACCATGGCAGATGTGTTCTAGCGCTTGCAGGCTTCTCGCCTAATAATTTGCCTGTTCACGCGGGGTAAAGGTGAGTGTGATAAAACAGCATGATAATATAACCCCGCAGGTGGTCCAGATTTGCGGTGGCCATGGCACTGTGAAGCGAGAGCACCTGTGGTGGCGCCATTATTGGCGTGGAATGATTCTGATGGCAAATTGATGGAGTTAAATGGGATGATAAGCGGACGACACTTGAGAGTATTTTCCGGGTGCAACTTGCCTTCTGTTTTGTAGCAGCGTTTACAGCAAGTTCGACAATACCAGTTCCCGTATTGGTGACGACATGATCTCTTTGGGATGGTGCATGGTCGATTGATGCTGGTTGTGCGGCCTTGAGGCGTTATTGTATTGGCTGTTTGATCGATAATCAATCGGTAATGTCGGTGACCAGTGGGAGTCTTCTCACGCTTTCGCACTTTGCGCATGGAGTCTGATAACTCATCATTAAAGACGACGTTTTTTTTTTCCAAGTGCATTGAGCTCGACAAATGGTCCGGGGAACATCACCTAGGGTGTCCGGTCTCAATGTGATTTTCGTGTTCTCCTTGGATGGGGTGTAGAAAAAGGGTGCGAAAGAAGACGAGCTAACCGGAATGAAGAGCGAATTTAACAGCGTCTACGATGCTGAAACCTCAGTTGTGATGATTCGAGGGTGGAGAGGTAACGGCCTAGGTAAAGAAAAGACGACCGAGGCCTGAAAGCTCCAAGACCCGAACCCGAGGAGAAAAGCAATAGCCGGCTCGTCGGTTCCGCTTCTGGTGGAATTCGTTCTTCCCGTCCAGTACATTCAATTAGCATTGGGGTTCTCCAGGCTGGGGACTATTTCGCGTCCGAGGATTAAAATAACTGTGTCTAAGAAATCGTGGGTGGGTTTGGATCACCAACCAGCCTGTTTAGAGACCAAAGGTCCTTGATCATATTTACGAGGTCAAGTGGTTGGTGCAGAGAGATTCCTCTCAGGCACTCGCCCTGATCCCGGTAGTTGTACAAATTCGATAACTTGGTGTGAGTATTCGCGGGCGGCCTTCAGGACGAGTTGGAAATTGTCGGGATCAGCAGAATCGCCGAATTGGGAAGAGAGGAAGCGGCGGGTCGAAAGCGATTGTTCCAGCTTTCTGCCACTTCCCATATTCCACTCGACGGCCTGTCTCAACTACGCCTGTCCTCGATCCTCTCTCTTCTTCTCCATCCACCACTTTCTCATGTCCCTCAGCGCACTCCCGTACGATCTTCTGTTTAACATCGCCCAATATCTCGCCATCGACGATATCCACAATCTTCAAGCTGTATGTCCTTAACTCGTCCGTACTCCAACTCGTCTACTCATTCGGATCGTTCTGGATCACAGACCTGCAAATCGCTTCGAACCTTTACTCTCACTCGACCCGTCTACCGTGCGCTTGCACATGGCCTGCTCGCTCGCTCTCGGCCCTTGCCCCTTCCAGCCTTCCAACGTCTTTCGGATCTTTCTACCCATAATCTCATCAAGGCTGTCGACAGAGCTCATAGTTTCGAAAAGGCTTGGAGAGTCCGTGCACCTCGTCCCGCAAAGTCCCGATTTTCTTTGTCTTCATCCCCATCCACCTCATCCGATAGACCCGGCCAATGGTACACAAAGATATCCGCGCCACCAAACGAAGAGATTGATTGGTTATCTCCGATAACCTCTTCGTACACCCTTTGTGCAACTAAGAGTGGTCGTGTCATTTGCTGGGACGTCGCACGCGACATCTGCCTCGCAGAGTGGGACCCGCGGACATTGTCCATGCAACGTGGCAGCGGTGAACGTCTTTCCAAAGATAGTCACAAGATAGATCGACCAAGGTCAAAGGAAGACGGTGACGACAACGACGACGGTCAAGATGACGTAGACGCTGAAAAGAAATGGGAATTATGGAAATGTCGCGTCGAATTTGACGAACGAGCAGTATACTTTACGATGGCAAGGGTTCTCGAGGGATCGTAAGTGTATCGGTGCACGCTCATGCAGTGTTTCAATTCGGATCAACAGCTATGATGACAACCGAGTAATGGAGTTCGTTCTCATGAAACTTGCATTCCCGCCAGAACTGCGGGATCACCCTTCTCCATTGTCCCAAGCCTTATCGTTCATTTCGGAATCTCACTCTCCCTCCAAGAGTCCAGCAAACTCTCCTCCACCTTCGTCCCAGGGATCATCCCCACAAGACTCGACTCTTCATACATCCAGCACGATTACGGATTTTGGCTGCCCTGGACGTTCACCCTTGTCTACCAGAACTGCGTCACCTCTTCGTGATTGCACCGAGACTCACGGAGAGACGCCGACGCATACCATTTGTTGCCGCTTCACACCCCCCTCGGTCCAACCAGCCTCTCACGGCGGCCAGTTTGTACGCACTCGAGGTTCTTTTCGCACAGGGATTCCTTTTGAAACTTTTTCGCAGCCTACGCCTGAACACAAGCCTATTTTCTTTCCATTGACGTCCTTCCATACGACCGGAGTAGTTATGAACGTATTCTTGTTGGATCCACCGCGTCGCCTCCTGAGTGCTTTCGTATGGGTAGCAAGCAGTAACACTATCGGTGAGCAATCCAGAGAACGTGATCGTGTTACATACGTTGATCCCATTCTAGGACTGTATGTCTTGCTGGACTGGGCTCAAGATGAATACGTGTTCGTGGATACTGGCGTTGGCTGTGTAAGTGTGCCACCTTTCTGCTTCTGAGTGACGGTTCGTCATGAACCGTCCAAGCATGTCTGTGGATGCTCGTTCTGACATGCGAATTAACTTTCTAGCTTATATCTTCGAACTGGTCTTGCATTTTACACGAGGACCAAATAGTCATTCACTCGGAAGAAGCAGATGCCGCTTACCAACACTTTTATCCTCTTAATATCCTTCGCAACTTCATCAGACCCCGCAAACCCAGCCTTCTCGCAAGCCGCATCCACGGCCACGATGATGAATCAACGAATGGCGACCCACAGCGTAGTTTTCCCCGTGACGACCTTCCCGCTATATCAATTCGACTATCGCCGATAAAATCGATATCGAAAAAGTTTGTCTTCCCAAGTGCTCAACCCAGTTCTGCCGGGGTTGCCGATCCTGGCGTAACCACCGTCCATGTGGCAACTCCCGGTGACGCTAATGGCCCACTTCCAACCGTTGGGGGACAGTCCGACGCTGGATCGTCGACTTCCGTTACGCCAGCAGATAAGTCTGAAGGTAGCAATGAGAAAGAAGCATCACCTGATGACGACTCGGAATACGGCTCGGAGGATGATGATAGATGGTCCCAGGAAGCCATGGCAGAAAGCTCGGGATCCAAGGGGAAAGAAAGAGCAGACAGCGAAGATATCATTGACGAGTATGAACCGGGTCCATCGTCGAAAAGAGTAAGGGACAAGGGTAAAATGCGGGAAGTGGTTGCCGAACGGGAAGTAAACGGAGAGACGAGTCAAGCTAGATCTTCGTCAGGATCGCATCAAAGCTCCCCTGATACTGCCTATTCGTCCGCGAGCGTATCAACAATACAATCTCTCGTTCCATCACATACACCTGCGACGTCGTCACCCGCCCCAAATCCGTATCCCTTCCCGCCTTGGTATCCAGAATCGGCTCATTTTGTTCGACAGTGGTGGCCTACACTACCGGGAGTTCCTCGACTAAGTTGTACGGTCGTTCTCCTCGCTGCTCACGACCCCGATACCCACCGTACACGATTTGTGCTGGCACAACACTACTTCCGCGTCCCGATTGTTCACGAGCCGTTGACATCGAGTTTGTGCACATCCGACGCTCATACAAACGGGGAAGAAGACGACGAGATGCTTCATCTATGGTACGTCTCCACGCCCTTTGAAGTCGTCTGTGTGCTCGATGGTTCGAGTGACAACGATGACGACGAGGAAGCGACCGATCGACCACGTCCCCTCGTCGCTGTCGATTTTGGACACGCCGTCTGGATCGAGTATGCTACGGAGCCGGGTGGTGTCTATGGTGTGGACGCGTCACGGCTCGTTGGCCACGCGCCATATTCGGACAGTGAAGAGGATGGGGAGGATGATGACGATGCGCTGTTTGCATGCATATCGGATGACGGGAGCGGGCTGGCCTCTGCATTAGCGTCGAGTGGTCTGGGGCGTCGTCATCATACGTCTGGCCGGCCCACGAGCGAGTCGACGAACCGCCACGAAGGAGACGGTACGATATACGACCCACGGCGACACTGCGTGCCGAAATGTCTCCGCTTCGTCACGTTCCCCCCTGTGTTTACCGCAGTGGATCGGAAGCGGGAGAAGCCTGGAGAGGGGCGTTTTTGGCGTGAGGAAGCGGTCATGCGTACGCTCGAGATCCCAAAGGAGCTTGATTTGGATGGGGTGGAGACGATCAACATCGATCAGAGTCAGGGGGCTGTGATCTTGTCGGTCAAGGAAGGCAAGATCTTCATTTTGAGGTATGAATGAGCAAAGGGGGTTGAGGGGGGAGCGTGTTGCGGAAGTTGATCGTGATGTTATGGGAACAGAGTGGGCTGGTGTATGTAACATATGGTGTATGCAGCGAGCGGATGGTCCGTACATGTGTTGGAGTAATAATCATACTGGATACTGGTATGTCTAGTTGCTAGGTAGATGATGTATAACGTTAGACTCTTGTCCTTTGAGACTCGTCGGGATTTTCCTAATTTCATGTTCCTGCGTGGTCGGGCACGGAACCCGAAACAGGAGGGAGATGGTTTGGTGACCATACTACTACAAGTGAACGTCATCTGACCGCAACACTGCCAATGGGCAAAGGTCTTTCAACGCTTCTGTTTCACGTGGCTCGTCCATGATATGTGCTACTATTCGAGTCTCGTCATGGAAATACCTTTCAAACGTGGACGACGGATATGATACGTGTCACCGTCGGGTTATAAGTGTCGTTACATCATGGGGGCCTTACGCGATAGAACCTCCTCAGATCAGAGAAATATGGATCCCAGCCTGACCCGGGTTCCATCCAGAAGTGAGGACTGGATCCTGTGATCGCAGTGACCACGGGGTGTCGCCTCGTGCCGCTCCACAGGAAGGGTAACCCGAAGCAGCATGGCGCGGTGGCAGCACCGCGGCCATGACCCCATGGAACGTGTGGCTTAGCTAACTAACAGGCCTGCCTGGAGCCTCGCTCGAGGGGAGTATTCTACGCGCAGGCCGAGGGTTAGTTCTCCATCCTCTTCGTCCTCTGCCTCTACCAATTTCCATACCCGTCAGCGGATCGCGTTCGGTCGTATCGTTTAACCCAAGGTAAAGCCATCGCGTCTCTGACGACGTCCTCTGTCATCTGAGCCACGACCTCTGTGCAGTCCTCTCCCCTTTACGCCCGTTCTCGTCAGCCGCTCGTTCGACTATTCACTTGCCGCTGACCACTTTCCAGTCCATACCCTCCCTCTCGTCTCAATCATCCACCCAAACACCCGATCGTCGTCATGTTCAGCGGCCTCTGGTCCGCCCCCCCAAAACGAAACGGCACGCCCAAGCCAGCAGCACCGCTCACACCCAAACTCACGACCAACACGTTCCCCGAATATCCTCCTAATCCGACGACGACGCACGATAGTACACAATGGGAACACGTCAAACCTGGATCACCTTCGTCGCCCGACGTCGACGACGAGGTCGCCTTTGAGCGTCTCGGGTATAGCCAGGTGGACGGTGGGGGTGATCGTCCACGTGGGGCACTGCCCCCTCCTCAGTGGCAGGAGGAAAGGGAGCGATTGCGTCAGCAGCTCGAGGCGTCGCTCGCTGCGCAACGCAAGGCCGAGAGCGAGCGTGAGCAGTGGGAACGAAGGGTGATGGAACTTCGGTCTAGCATCCGCTCAGAACGGGAACGCGAAAAGGACGGCGGATCTTCTGCCAGGAACCGTCGTGAGCGAGAACGTGAAAGGGAGGTTGCTGGCACTGCCGTGACGGATGCAGTCAAGGAAGAGAACGAGAAACTGAAAACAATGCTTCAGAGACAGACGCAACAGCTGGACGCCACACGGGAAGAGCTGAAGCAGGAGCGCTCGAAGATACAATCCGAGGCAGAACTATTAAAGGGAGAGTTGGATGCTGCTCGTGGGGCGCACAAGGAAGAGGCAGAGACGTTGAAAATGATCTTACAGGAGCACGCTCAGCGTGTTGAGCACCTGACTGTTGACCGCGAGCGCGTACGGAAAGATAGGGTATCCATCAGAGAAAGCCTCGGTACGGAGATCGAGCGGCTGAAGACGACGCACACAACAGAGGCTGAACAGTTCAAAAAAGCGCTCGAGGAAGTCAACCTTGATAGAACGCAGGCGCATTCAGAGTTGCGGGCGGTTAGAAAATCGCTCGACGCGTATGCTCCCAAGCTGGATGAAAGCCTTCGCGAGATCAATACTCTTCGCCGTGAGCTTTCCAGTACGAAGGAATCGAGACGGACGGCGGCCGAGCTTAAGCAACGCCTGGACACTCAAAACAAGGAACTGCAGAGTGCACGAGAGGAATCGTCAACGTTGAAGAAAGAGTTCAATCAACTCCTGACGCTCCTGGAGGACCGGACCTCGGAGCTTAAAGGCGCGCAGAGTTTCCTCACGACGGCCGATGCCTTTTCTGGCGCCGAGGTCACTAATACCCTCCAGAGGCTTAATGCAGAGGTGCTGCAGAGCACTGCGTTCATGGCAGAGTCCTTGGTTGAGTTATTCTTCCACGGGGCGACGCCGCAAGTGTCCAAAACGGATGAACAATTGGTTGCTTGCAAACGAGCATCGGGTGCGATTGGAGGCGCCATTGTCCATTTCCTCGGCGCAAGAAGTCATAGGGACGATCCCATTTTGATCCAGATCGCGTTTCAGGCGTATTTGACATATCACCTGCGCTGGATTGCACGCGCCTGGATCATCGGCGGAGACGAGAACCATAACCAGTTCATTGACGAAATCTATCAGAGCGTACATGAAAAAGGTGAGTATTCGCTTGTCACAGAAACAAAGGCTATCCGACAGAAATACTCACACGCACGGACAGAGGCACAGGCGATCTCTGGTCGCTGGCGCGCTCTCACGCGTGCACACGTCCCATCTACGCCGTTCGACGACACGCAGATCGCGTTCCAAATTGCGGCCAAGATAATCTCCGGTCTCGCTGACATACTCCTCACCACTGGATGCTCGGCGCCGAAATCGGACATTGTCTCGGCCCTGTCTTCCAAGTTCTCTGAAAAACTCTCCCTTCTCGTTTCATTGGCCATGCGCGTGAACAAGATCGTTGGCGAGGAAGTTACCTCGGGTGATTTCGAGGTGATGGCAGTCCAGCCAGGGACCGCATTCGACGCGACGATGATGGAGGATTCGTACGATGATGGGGGGTCTGCGAAGGCAAGAGGAACTATGCCCAAGGTACTGTGTGCGACAGACCTGGGTCTAAGGAAGAAGACCCGAGTGGGAATGACTGGGGAGAAACAGTGGGAGACGAGAGTCCTGCTCAAGCCCAAGGTCGCACTGGAGTCAGTCATCGATATCCTGGATGGGTGAACGACGTGCAGTGATTGGCATTGTCGAGTTCCTCTTGACGCATTTCTGCGCTGATGTTTGTACTGCTTCGTCTTATATTGTAGGAGAGTATTTCTTGCTTGTGGCCTCTGTCGAACGGATGCGATATGCGACTTTTGTTACCACGAGCATGTCCACTGCCAATGCTGCAAGTGAGAGCGACTCCGAAGACGCAGTCTCGCAGATATGGACTCGGTAGATTTTATCTCCTACAGAAAGTTTCTCACGCTCAAACTGCGTAATCACGTGTATTGAGCACGTGACCAAATACTATATTCTATTTTCCTTTTGCGGGTGCTCGTCGCATATCTCCACAAGAAAAGGCTTGAGAATGTTGGTCCGACATGAGGCCGCGTAGGTGACGCTCGTCTGAACACCGTCTCGTCTTCTCTCTACTTTCCCCAGTCACGAAGATTATCATGCGGATTTTTCTGTCCTCCCTGCTCATCCTTTATCACCTCGTTTGTCTAGTACCCACCGCCGCTACTACAGTGGGCGGTAAAGATGCAGCCGTACAGGTAAACCATAGGGTCGCAGAGGGCCCCGGCGGTAATATCCTTACTTTACTTTCAAATGCATAGTTTCTGATTCCAGCCTTTCGTTCACCAGATGCAACCGAGGCAGGTTTCCTGGGATGTGAGTGCCAAGCCGACCAGATCGAAAAGCGTACTCATGTTCATGCAGCGTTCCCGAGCCTATCCTACATTTCCGAGAGCATACAAAGTGAGCACCCTCCTAAACCCTTCCTTTATCCTTCCTCATCCCAACGGCAGAAGCATACCAACCTTCGGCTCTTCGCGTACCTGGTACATTCCAAGCCTCTTCGACATCAAAACTTTCAGCTGCTGATTTTTGGGAAACGGCAAAGAGTCACGAGAAAATACTACAGGACTACATCCCCCGCCTGCTCAGCAACGCCGCCTGGTACTTCAAGTCCACCAAGTTCACCGACATCACATCTGCTATGCATCACATACTCAACGCCACCGCCACTTTTCGCGACAACATACAAGGCGCTCTGGATGCTCGGGATATCACCTTTGATGAGTTCGCTGAGGAACTTGAGGGCGTTCTTATGGCGATAGTAAAAGACTTGGAGAACATCCCTCCCCCCGACAAGGCACCTGGTCACGCTGCTAGGCTAGCAATGGTCGACAAGATCCTGGACGATATCCTGCCGGCGCTGACAGAATTCGCTCAGCGTTACGGAATCGAGGAAGAAGTCGTCACGACGTACCTAGATGCTCTGAAGCTATGGATACGGATGCTCATCGTTGCAGTCGGTATGTTGATTCCTCCAGGGTACTCCAAATCCGCTGATTTATTACACAGGTGACATCAACGAACAGTGTCCCCAACTCTTTCCGTTTCTCGCATTCAGCGTCGCCGCTCTGCTCATTCCAGGATCGTGGATACTTAGACCTATCCTGAGCCTGTTTGGCTTTGGACCTATGGGACCTATTAAAGGTAGCGTCGAAATACCAGAACTGCACGTTCTCGTCTCATCTCGACTATAGGTATGGCTGCTGCTTGGTTGCAGAGCTATTTTTGGGGGGCTGCGGTAGAAGCTGGCAGCTGGTTTTCTTTGCTCCAAGCGGCCGGGATGGGCGTATACCCAAACTGGGCTTTGCTCGCCATCAAGGCGCCTCTGGTGATCGGAGGCCTGTTGGGCATGCTGCTTCCTTGTTTCGGACGTGGATGAACACCTCACGTCGTCTTTGTCAACATTCCCTAAGCTCGATCGCTGAATCGATCATGTACTATATTTCTTGTGCGGCTCGATGCGAGGGAAGGAGCCGAATATGTCTATGTGCGACTCCTTTTCGTGCAGCGCGTCCCAACTCGATCAATGTACCAACAATATTTCCAGTCAATTGAAGTTTATAACACAGTGTTGAAATTGGCCGTCGATTTGGGGATGATTTCGTGAGTGATTTCGAAATGTATTTGGATGGGCAGAACTCTTCGAAAACAGCTTTTAGCTTTGACATACTCTCTCAGAGATTTGAGGTCAATTTGGTGAATGGCACTGCAATGCGACAGCACATCGGAGTTTGAGACCTCATGCTAGCATTTCGTACGGACGAGATTACCACAGACACCTACGACGTTCCCGCTAGTTACATGTCGGTGAGTTACAGTGCAAAAAAGGAAACCAATCAATTATTAAAAAGGAAAGTGTCAACCAAAAAAGGAAGGTTTTTCCGTGGTGAGTTGCGTTCCCGCGATCATGGGGTGAGAGAAACTACAACGTCGGGCATGCGGGTATTAATAATGAGTCAAGCAATGTAATATAATTCTACTAGATTGAACGGCCGATGACTGGGCAGAAACCTTGTTTACAATAGAAAAAACACCCCGAGAGATAACTTAGCCTGCCGGGTTTCTTTAAAAGGCAGTTTTTTTCCAGGGAGACGAAATCGCGCCTCCACAGCCACAATTCTCCCCCCCCAGGTGTAAACAAGGTAACTTTTCCTTTTGCGGGTGATCGTCGCAACCTCATGTGCTGTATATTTCTCAACGAGAAAAGGCATGAGGCCGCGTAGTACATAAACCGCTCGTCTACTGTGCAACGCCATCTCTTCTCTCTACTTTCCCCAGTCACGAAGATTATCATGCGGATTTTTCTGTCCTCCCTGCTCATCCTTTTTCACCTCGTTTGTCTAGTATCCACCGCCGCTACTACAGTGAGCGGTAAAGATACAGCCGTACAGGTAAACCATAGGGTCGCAGAGGGCCCCGGCGGTAGGATCCTTACTTTACTTTCAAATGCACAGTTTCTGATTCAAACCTTTCGTTCACCAGATGCAACCGAGGCAAGTTCCCTGGGGTGTGAGTACCGAGCCCACCAGATACAAAAGCGCACTCATGTTCAAGTTCACGCAGCGTTCCTAAGCCTGTCTTACATTCCCAAGAGCATAAAAAGTGAACATACTTCTAAACCCTCCTTCTGTCCCTTTTCATACCAACGGCAGAAGCATACCAACCTTCGGCTCTTCGCGTACCTGGTACATTCCAGGCTTCTTTGACATCAAAGCGTTCAATTGCTGATTTTTGGGAAACGGCAAAGAGTTACGAGAAAATACTACAGGGTTACATTCCCCGCCTGCTCAGCAACGCAGCCTGGTACTTCAAGTCCACCAAGTTTACCGATGTTACATCCGCTATGCATCACATGCTCAACGCCACCGCCACTTTTCGTGACAACATACAAGGCACTCTAGATGCTCGGAATATCACCTTTGATATGCTCGCTGAGGAACTTGAGGGCGTTTTTATGGCGACAGTAAAACACTTGGAGGATATCCCTCCCCCCGACAAGGCGCCCGGTCACGCTGTCAGGCTAGCAATGGTCGACAAGATCCTGGACGATACCCCGCTGGCATTCGCAAAACTCGCTGCGCGTTACGGAATCGATGAAGAAGTCGTTACGACGTACCTAGATGCTCTGAAGCCACACATACGGGCGCTCGTCGTTGCAGTCGGTATGTTAGATTACATCCTTGCACGTTCAGGGTAATTCGAATCCGCTGATTTATCACACAGGCGACATCAACGAACAGCATCCCCAACTCTTTCCCGCTCTCGCATTCAGCGTCGCCGCACTGCTCATTCCAGAATCGTGGATACTTAGACCTCTCCTGAGTAGGTTTGGCTTTGGACCTACGGGACCTATCAAGGGTACGTAGCGTCGGAATACCAGAATCGCACTTTCTCGTCTCATCCTGACTATAGGTACGGCTGCTGCTTGGTTGCAAAGACATTTTTGGGGAGCTGCGGTGGAAGCCGACAGCTGGTTTTCCTGGCTCCAAGCGGCCGGGATGGGCGTATACCCAAAGTGGGCTGGGCTTGCCGTCAAGGCGCCTCTGGTGATCGGAGGCCTGTTGGCCATGCTGCTTCCTTGCTTCAGACGTGGATGAACACCTCACGTCGTCTTTGTCGACATTCCCTAAGTTCGATCGTTGAATCGATCATGTACCATATTTCTTGCGCGACTCGATCAATTTACCGACAATATTTTCAGTCAATCGAAGTTTATAACAACTTTCCCGTTTTCGTTGGCCTCGCTCCATCCAACTGCGCGTACAATTGTGATAAGTTATAGTCGATAAGACGCTACAACAACACGCGATCGAACGCGATATTTACGCTCTCAAGACAAATGGACAATTCTGGAACCCCGTCTTTCAAGGAGGAACAAGAAGGGAAACGCCGGACGCGTCGCCTTGATTGTTGTCTACACCTCTTCGATCTTGATTCTCTTCCTTCCCCCTACTTGTATGCATGTTCGAAAAAATAAGTATTGGATCGGTCGAACACGGGGAGACGAACGTACCCAAAGACGTGGTCACGTCCTCTTCGAACTCTCTTTTAACGGCGACCGCTGACGATGCAGATACATCATCCGAACACGTACATTCGAACGAGGGGAGAAAACATACTACGTGTGCCGTGGGTTAGTCGAGCGCCACTACCTGATGGCGACGACGACGACGACGTGGCAGCCATCCCCACAAGAAAGTCGTTTATCTCGGCTTCGAGTTCTGCAGAGGGTTTGTATCCCGAGGTTAGACTTGCTGAACGTGGGGTTTCGGATACTAGGTATGACCTCGGTCAGCAAGGGAGTGCAACTTGGCGAAAAATAGACGACGTACCCGCGTTGAGTCGTTCACGCGCCAATGAGCGAGTGGATGAGATTTTGTGTTCGGGTTGAGAAAGGGAGTTGAATGCGTCGAGGAGGGCTTGGGAGGGTTGGTATTCTACAGACGCTCGGTCGGAAAGTGTCATAGAGATAGATGTCCGACGTACCTTGATCCTCCGTCTTGACTTCGGGGGGTTCCGCTTTGACAGAAAGGTGGACGATCGGTTTGATATCTTCATTTCTTGCGTCTTTCGTGTCCTCTTCAGCGTCGGGTGAGCGGAGTACGTTGAAAGCCTCCTCATCTGTGCGAGCAGGAATGAGATCAATGTTCAGGACGACAAAGGTAAACCCTCACCCAATTCATACGGGTCAAGCTTTTTGACGAATTTGGGAGACATCCGAGATGAGGATGCTTCGTCACTTTGAGCTTGTCCTCGATTGATGAATTGTGCATGAGAGGGGTGCTGTGAAGGTGGTTCATAAG